>OY855905.1:600200-772700 GCA_963693305.1 Meandrina meandrites | reverse complement strand
GTAAATGTGAATTACGCGCTAAGAACACTTTACTAGCAGATAAATTGAATTCAGCTGGGCAAACTGTAGACGCCTATTTTTACTTTTGTAAAGTTTTTTTAAAAAAAAAGTCTGTCCCGTAGCCAGATTTTTCTAATAATCGAGGCAATTGCGAAGCGCTGAAGCTAGGCGGTCAAATTTCCAAGTGTAGTTATAGGTGATATGAGAAAATGAAACATTTCTTTCATATTAAGTTCTTACAGGAACATGAAAGAGAAAAAAATTATTTCAAGATTTTGACCGAGACAACTGAGAAAAGTGCCTCGGCTCGCCTGTTTACGGTCCTGCATAAGGATAGCAGGAAAAAATAAGATAAACTAAATATGTAAACAGCGGCAGGTCGCATTCAAAAAGGAGCTCTCTAGCTGCGTGTCTTCTCCAAAAGGCTTAACTCGTCCAGTTGTTCAAATGTTGGTTGTTCTTTTAACCAATCAGAAGTCTTCTAAGCCATTTGTATTTGTGCAATAAATTCATGGTCATTTTTAGTTTGATCTGTGTTATCAATTTGAGCTAAAGTGCTATTTTCTTTTCTTTGGATGCATATTTTATCATTTTTGTTTCAGTCTGACTGACATATAAATTAAAATATGCGTTAAATTACTGGAGCTAGCCACGCATTTTAATACATTCACCATGCAGAATTCACTAGCAACTCGACCCCATAGAACGCCCACAACAATAAAAGGAATTCTGAATTATAACATTTTCGACACAATGAAATATTCGCTGATGTGTGTATGAATGGGATTTGAGAATTAATGCATTGCAAATGAAAACATGTTTTAATGTGAATTGTTCAAGATTATCAAGCATAAGCGATGACTTAAAATTCACCAACCTCCAGTTAGTATGATTTCGCAGTTTGTTTATGTATAGAATCCACTGAGGAAAGTCGTATTTTTTACTGTTGCAGAAGTCGGCCTTTCAAGGCTGAACACGACAAAGACTTTATCGCTAAATTGTCTTCATGCACTGTTAGCCAGCTGGTTGATATTTCCAGCTATTTATAGCATCATGGACTTGAAATATCCGGCCCTTGATATTAGATCTGCTGTGCATGTCATTAACTACAGGCGCTTCGAAGAACACCGTACAAAGCGTCGCAGTTAATTTGTTTTCCCAGGCATCGAATTTTTATACTTCTGAAAAAATAAAAATAAAACAGTAAAACTTAAGGCTTTTAAACTGGCTTTAATATAACACAGAAAAAAAAAGGCTTGAAGCAACTTTTTGTAAGGTCGCACAAAATTATGCTATTTGGGGGTGAGGGGAGGGGAGCAACTTTCTTCTTCATTCGATCGAAGGAGTGTATGACATGTTATTAACCAAAATCGATTTATTGACAATATGGATCGCGAATTCATCGGCGCAAAGGTGTAGTTTTTTTTGAAAGGGAAACCAAATATGGTTTTGACATATTTAATTTGGTGCCAATATTGAGCAGTTGTCATTTCTTTTGTTGATGGGTTTTAGACGAAATGCCCTTTTCCATCATTACCATATATATTACGTACAATAGCGACTTCAAAAAAGATTCCTTTTTCGTTTGTCGAAACCTTTTATAATACCTCTTCCCCTTTCCTTTTTATAGCTAAAACTGGCGGAATAAATTCTACCCTAATAACTTGCGTTGCCAGTTTCTTTTATCCTTCTTTTTTTCCTGCGTTGTATTCAAAAATTGCATTTCACAGCTAGATTATTCAACTCTGGATCTAACATTGTTGTGTGCCAAGAAGTCTTCTTCATTTTCGCAGAGATCATCTGCTAGTTCTCAGTACCCCAGTATATGACCGCGCGGACACACTGGGTATGAAATTTGTTTTTATCAACAAAGATGGTAGCAGTGAGGAGTTCGGTTTCGCTAACCATGTAGATTCAAATTGTAAAATTAATGCTACCTTAGAAAAAAAGTCCACTGAGAGTATGCCTTTGTTGCTGTGCTGTTGCGCCTCTGAAAAGAGAAAGCAGTCCAGTCCAGTTCAGTTTGAAGTGCGATGAATTTCGGCCCGTCTTCACCAGTCGCTAGCAACGATGGAATCAACAACTCTTTTCAAAGACTTTCTGTTACTCAAATCTCCCCAACGGACATCAAAAAGAATGTTTGGACACTGCAGAAGGCGTTGAAAAGCGTGAACGTGACTGGTAGTGCATGCTTGAAACCTCAGCATGCTTCTGGGGGTTTTAGCCATTTTGGACAAGGTGTTCCTCTATGCGAGATTTTCGGTGATATCGGTCAGAAGTTTGTTGATCGCTCAAAGATTGTTTTAGCGAGAGAGTGTCTAGTGCGCCTTGAAGCTTCTACCAAGTTTGTCAAAGTGCTAGAGGATGTCGTGGAGAACTATACCTCCTATTTAGAGAGTGAAAGGGCATTTCCAAGCGACTTTCCATTCAAAGTTGAGCGTTTTCACGACATATGCCATACAGCAAAGGCGCATTGTACGTACCGGCTAGCTATAACAGAACTAATTTCCTCCGATCCGTGGCTTCGCAAATGCGTACCAGATATGCGGGATGATTTGAAAATGGTGAATAAAACTCTCTCTCAGCTTGTAGATACGGCTTTGTCGCTGATTTCAAATATTTTATCGTGTGTGTTGCGCCTGGCCGAAAAATGTAAATGGGATTTAAGTCAGCAAGACTTAAGTGCTGTCTGCCAGGGAATTGAGGATTTCAACCGCCTATTTGAGTACGCTAGAAATTTTCAGAACGACGGAAGAGAATTGCTAAGCTTGAGTGATGCAAGGGATTTTGTGCAGTCGAAGGATCGTCACAGTGTATTCTCGTCCACAGCTGAAAGTGATGTTTGTTTACTGACATTGAACAAACTTTTAAATGGCGTGGCTTGTGAACGCTCTAGCACTTTGGCCGGAAATGTGCATAAATTCGTTAGCGAACACCAAGAGGTAACTCGTACGTTAAAGTACGACTTTGCGGCAAACTTCGAGTGGAAGGACTTCGGTGTTGTATGCACCGGAGGAAATGTGAGGCTTGAAGGGACACTAAGGAATGGAGTGCTGTCAGTTTTAAGCCGAAACCAAATCCCATTGTTGAAACTGGATCCTGACTCGCCATTGTTGTTGTGTGACTCACAGGAGCAGAAATTTTTCAGCAATTTAATCTCACAACTTGCTACCTCCACAACGCTTATCTTAGGCCGTCATGTCAGTGGAGACAGAAAAAATGTTGTCCAGCTACCACCATTGCAACCGCTTGCCTCAAGGTCAAGAGCGGCAGGTACAGAACTAGAGGGGGCATCAGGAATTGAGGAGGGAGGGCTATCTACCAGCTCACCATCACAGCAAGAGGGCCACGGTATTCTTAGACACAGCCCGGGACATGGGTCACCAAGACTCAGTAAGCGTGTCCAGTGGCATGCTCCTTTGGATTCGGAAACCACAAAGCAATTATATTTTCATTACGGTAGTATTCTTTGGAGCAGTTTTGGAGGAGAATTGGTAAATGCGATGTCAGAAAATCCAGGTTTTGTGAGCTCAGCAGATGTTTCGTTGGGTCCATTGTTTCTGTGGACTGATTTTCTTCTAATAGTTGTCATACGTATGATGGAGTCTTTGCGTCTTTCTGGTAAGTATGGAAATGTGCATTAATAACGGCCACTGCTGTAATGCATGCTATACAATTGTTAAAGGTTGTTTCTGTGCTTATCTTCAACCACACAATGTTACCATCTCATCAATGTATCTCCCCAATATAAACTACAAAACTGAGAGCCTAACACAGAAAATTATTTATTTCATATTTTAACTCTACACTAGGGACCTAATTTGTCTCACAAGTTTTAATGGATAAGATCCACATATTAAATAAATTCAAGATTCACCTATAAGCTCAGATTACAAAATAAAGAGATGAAAATTTTGGCTTAATAGCATTTTGCTTTGACTTTTCCTTAGACTTCCAGAAAAAATAAACTTTAATCACATTGTACCCTCAAGGCTGTCCTGCTTTCTTTTCTGGCAATACATATTCCATTTGACAGGTAACTTCCGCTACAGTGATAGTAAAGGTCTCTTTGTGCATCTTCTGTGTATCAAACAGCTGAAAGCGGCGCAAAGCAGAAGTTCACTTTTATTTTATGCTTTTTTAAAAAAAAATAAATAAAGGTGCCTATGCAGATGCATATTCAGTGATATTTTCGGAAATAACTGGCTGAAATGCGTTGCTGTTTTGTGCTAAATTTATCACCATCTTTGTAAATTAGCATTCACTAAAGGCTAGTTTTGTTTTCAGAGAAACCAACCTTTAAGTGTCATTGAGGCACAGATTATTTCTATATACTTTGCATAAATTGTGCTTTCTGCAGCTTTGCTCTTTGTATTCTTTAAGGCTCTGATACCCAAAATGTTGTGTTAAAATGAATGTTCTCTTCTATAAAATGTCTAAATCTTATTCAGACAAACAGTAAACATTAGTGAAATGTTTCTTTTTATTATTAAATGAAAAAAGGTTTTGAGTGATGTTTTACAAATTTTTCTTTTCTACTTAATAATAATCATGCAGTCAATTTTAATTAATAAATGCACCATTTTTGGTGTGCAAATCCAAGCTTTAAATTGAACATTTTTTAATCCAAAGTCAAACTTGAATATTCGTATTCAACATCCTTGGCTAATTGGATGTAGTTTGCCTGCCAGGTGTATTGAAGGAAAACTAAGTCTATGATATCTGATCTTGGAAAAATGTGCATTGTGTAAAATAGAAATTTATGTATTAGTACTACAGAAGCAGTATATATGTCTTTATATATATTGAATGTTGATCTATTAATTTATGTTGCAATATCTGCAGCAAAAAATTTTGATGATTCATGGTTGATGTGACCTGTCTTTTTGCCTGCTTGTATGATTAATTTGAAGTCAGGTCGTAAAATTAGATTGTGACCATGCTGAGAAAGATATGACAGTGCCACAGTTCCATGATAAAATTAATGTGAACTTTTTTCAATTCCATCTGATCTGTAAAATTAAATTTCAAAATTATTGTTGTGTTGTTACTTAACAGATTTCTAAGCTGTGATGTGTTAGTGTTATTTTTCTTGTGACAAATATATATTCTTTCTGTTTAACATACAGTCAAAGAACTAAAAATCAGGGAGACAATAACCAGACAGCTGAAACTACAGTGTAACTTAAAAGCACATAAATCAAGTGAACCAAATGTTAATTTTAGACATCTGTCTTTTTAAGATCATTGAATTTATGGCATAAAAACAATGTAGGAAAGGTAAAGTTTTCTAGCTTTCATTCTTATCAAAATTATTAAAAGTAGATATTGTAAGCTAACATTTGTTATATGTTTTGTAGATGAACAGCTGTTATAAATACCCTGTAGAAAAACTGCACATTAAAAGCTATTATTTCTGCGACTATAGACACACAGAAGTTGCTCAGGCTGTTGATGCTTACGATTTGATCATCACAATAAACAGGCAATTTTTCTTTCTTTTCCTGCAGTATTTTCTAAAGAAATAGAAAACATACTTTGCGTACATTTGCGAAAGTTCAGGAGAACTTGCAGCTTGTGTTCGTACAGCATTATCTCATATACATACACAATACATAGAATTTTATTCACCTTGAATTCTTCCAAACTTCCACTTGTGTTTCTAGAGCTCCATAGAAACACAAAAAATGTTTTCTAAGCAGCCACTTTAAAAGTTTTCAATAATACAATATATTTATCTCCAGGGTGTTTGCCATCAGCTGGTGCTAGTTCCCTTCAAGCCGTTAGCTGTTATCTTCACTGTCTCGCCTCTACGTCAAGCTGGGATGCAGGTAAGCTGTCTGCTGGCATTGCTAGCTGCAGGTAGACTTTTTATTTCTTACTGTGGTAAAATTTTGGACCCGGCCAGAGTCAGTAAGATACTACCTCTCTGAAACCTCTATTTTCATTCGCCCACTGTAAATACTACCTCTATTGGTATTCAGGGCTAGGGGTATTGTTATTACCTGTTATCTATTGTTTCAAGAACCAATGAAGTAACTCGTTCCAAGAGTTACTTCAGTACTGCCAGAGTTCATGTCCTTGGTGCTAAACAAAAGAAAAGGGGGCCCTGGGAACCAGATTGCCTAATACAGTATTGAAATGAAAAATATAAAACTTTAAGGTAAAAAGCTGTTAAAATTATGAGTCTTAACATTTTTAATCTGTTTGATCATTGTCATATGACTCAGATGATGATCAAACAGATCAAAAACCTTAAGACTCAGTATTATATTTTACCAGAAACCCATAAGGGTTGAAACGTGTAACTCCCTATGATTCGCATTGTACAAAGCGTCTGAACATTCGTTTTCATTAAGTACCATATTTGGAAAATCACGAGAAACAAATCAACCAATCAAAATTGTTAAATTCACAGCGCGCGCAAGCTCGCGCTAAATGGCGTAATCTTGTTTTTGAACAACTTTGGTCGAATAAAGTTAAATTTGGTTAAATTCTTGTGTCTCATCGTCATTTAGTAGTCTGGAAAACTTCACTTGGATACTCTTAATGAATTTCTTTAGTTTCTGTGAGTAATTTACGGCGTTTTGATCGGAATTCAAGTGACTTAACGCAAAACCGAAAATTTTATTGCGTGTGTCGTTACGTGAGTAAATCATTCGCGTACAACCTCTTTGTGTTTCCAAATATGGTACTTGGCAAACTGAATATTCGAACGCTGTGAACGCGCGTTATACGTTTCAACTCCTTATGAGTTTCTGATTTTACTTTTATCAGCGAAATGTATATAGTATTGAAATGGTATTGTTTAGAAAATGACAAATGAAAATGCCAGGAACTGATGACATTGACATGGAGAACGCAATTTATTATTTAAAATTCTGGGGCAACAGTTATGAGTTAAGCTAGCATTCCCTGTGGAGTTAGTTTACCTGCTTGCAGTTCTATAAATCATGTTTATTATGTCATTGGAGCTGCATTTTACTGAAGATGTTTTGTAAGGACACTGGCTGTAGGCAAGAATTATTTAATGTAATGTATATGAAATGATTCATATATGAACTGCGGATATATATGAAGGTGATATGTGATGGAAAATAGCCGGAGCACCAATGCGCCGCGCTAGCAGCGCTTGGCGGCAAAGCCGCCCATGGGGAGGATGCGGGAGGGGGTTTCCCCCTCCTGCAGGGGGGGGTATGGGGGGCCTCCCCCAGAAAAAATTGAAAATCTGCATGCTCGGAGGTGCATTCTGGTGCATTTTCAGGACCAAAAAGTTATTTTTTAGGTCGTTGTACACTTTATTATAACCTAGAGTTTTCTTGAAAATTATGTTTACTCATATATACATATTACAATGCTTTTCCCATGTTACATATTACATCCGAATAAAAATTGACCTCTTTCCCTCATCAGTACTTCATTGACCTTTTATAACATGAATCAACTTTTGAAATTTATTTTTGCAGTCAGAGTTTTCCTACTTATTGAAAATAAAGATGAACAGTTTCATGACCAACGCGTTAAAGAAACCAAGCATAGTTATTTCAGCCTCACGTAATGACCTCGCGAATACAAAATTTGAGTGAAAGGCGGAGATTTAATTTTATTTTTTAGCGCTACATACAAGCTCCGTAAATAATGCATTGTTAGCTAAATTTCAATCGATTAGATAAATCAATTTTATTCCGCGGGCACAACTGTTTTACTGTTGTTTAGTTATCAAAGCAACAATGCTCTGCTAAACAAACAATTTCAGTAAAACTCCACGAAAACAAAAGGTTAAAAAATTTTATCTTAAACGATCCCAGCGTAACATGTGGCGCGACATAGTCGCGACAAGTCTGGCTGTGTCGGCTCCGTATAAAATTAATTTTCCATAAAGAACTGTAAAACATTCAGTTTCATCCGGTTTACTAATGTTGAAGACTTGAAATTAAACTTAAAGTCTCACAAAAATCTTAAAAATGCCTTGGCTTATATCAAAAGTTAAATTTGAACAAATTTGTGTCGGCATAAAATTTATTTAATTGCCAGAGTCTGCCACTGTTCACATTCACGAAACGGCGCCTCATGAAACCAAACGTTGAATAAATAAAAGCATCCCATACAAATTGCCTTGTTGGCAATAAATAATTCAACCTAAGCGATGCAATATTGTTTTCAAGCAATGTTTCATTCATAACAAGCACCAAAACTTATTTTCTGATCGACTGGGGGATTGTAAACAGAAACCCGGCGAACACTAAACAATTTGCATTTTAAAAAGTGTTTCATACCAGCAATCTCCTTTCTTTGATATTTGAACCCAGACTGGGTTAAAAGCGGCTGTGATTTCTGCCTTTTCATCCGGTGACTGGGACCATTTTCTTAAAGAAAGCACCAAGACACCAAGTACAAAGCTCTCACGAATTCACATTCGCTTACGCAAGAAGAAACTAGTCACGAAAGGATCAAATGTCAGTCTTTCGCGGGAAAACGCAAATGGTGCCCGGCCCACGTTGAATGCTGTTGAATAAAAGAGCTACGATTTCTGATGCTGGAACGCGATCAATGGGCAAGAACAAAATATGTTATCTTTAACTTAACCCATAGGAATCGCAATTTTTTATTACTATTATTTTTTTGATTTTGACTTCCAAAAGTACCCGGCACTAACGCTCGAAGTAGCCGGTGACTTGCGTCGGGCGCCGGTTACTTTTGAAAACCCTGCAGTTGGTAGAGCATCGCACCGGTATCGTGGAGGTCACGGGTTCGAATCCCGTTGAAGCCCTGATTTTTTTCAGGCTTCTTTATTCCAATTGCTTAAATTGGAAATTCACTGCGAAGATCACATATCACCTTCATATATATCCGCAGTTCATATATAAATCATTTCATATACATTACATCATTTCACTCCTTTCACGGGAAAATATGAACTCACAATTGACCTCGCTCCCAATGTGTGGCTTCATAGCTCAGTTGGTAGAGCATCGCACCGGTATCGCAGAGGTCACGGGTTCAAATCCCATTGAAGCCCTGATTTTTTTTCAGGCTTCTTTATTCCAATTGCTTAAATTGGAAATTCACTGCGAAGATCACATATCACCTTCAAGAATTATTTAATTACTTTTCTATTTCTCACTTCAAATTGACCATGGTTCTTTTCTTCCTCCAGCTTTCTGCAATGTTCTTGGGACATCACTGAGTGACAGATGCCGCATGGACAGTAACCTCACAGAAGGAGTGCCAGGCACACGGACAGTGCAGTCGTTGATCAGTCTGTTTGATCCCCTAGACAGCATTTTTGAAATGGCAGGATATTGGAAACGGTTTTCCAACCAGTCAGAACTTCATTCCAGCAGAGTTCCTAGAGCACTTACTTTATCACTTTTGCCGAGCCTGTGTCGCCTTCATGCACTGCTGTCCTTCAGTTTAAACTGGTTTGACACAAAGATGCATCACTTTTTAGCCTCTTGGTCCTTAGAACAGTTTCTGTTACTCATGCAGTGGGACCTGCCCATTTTTTTGGCAGCAGTCAAGAAGACATATATCCTTGTCCAAGCATTGTGTATTGTTCAAGATGACAGCGGCAGTTGGAACTCTCTTTCTGTGCACTATGCTAGTTTACAGGAGCAAAGAAACGACTTGGAGGTTGGTTGAACTTTTTCCCAACATTTCACTTTTGGTAGCTGACTATAACTACCTCTCATAAGCAACTACAGCTCATGCATGCAGCTAAAATGCTTGGGTGTTGGGGCTGCCTAGTGAGGTTCAAATGTATTAGATACGTACTTGGCCTGCTCTAATAGAGAAGTTACAGTTTCCTGCTTCAGATCAGTAATGTGCTGTCTGTTCTGTAGAAACTCATGAAACATTGTTTTTCATTAGGGAATACTAAAGAAGTCGTGGAATCTTTTCTCCAAAGATCTGACAAAAATGTCAAAAGAGTTCTTTCAGGAAGCCATGCCAGTTGGAAAGAGCTGGAAGAAGAGTCGCCATTCAGGTATTAAAATAATGAAACATAACTTCTTGTATTATCAAATGATCATGACACAAAAAGGACATCTTTTAGTTGGCCATATCTTTCTTTAAGTTTGTTTTACTAACAACTGAGTTAGTGTTAAGTAATGCAATTACGAAAAAATTGCCTATCCTTGTCTTAATTAATTAATTAATTAATTGCCTCAAAGTCGGTAATTCTTTGTATTTTGTTCCATGATTTTCTACTCAAAGAGAATAACATGATGACGTTTGGTATAAATTTGCTCATCATTACAGGAATACCTCACCAACGCAACTCATATGTAGAACATGCAGTGTTTCAGATTTTGGAACCTGTTGTTGAGAGCTTACAAGGATTACCAGAAGAAAGTCGATTGAATGTGCTGACACTTGTCATAAACAGTATGATGGAGGCATGGAGTGACTGGATTCTAAAGCAAGAAATTGTTTTTAGGTAAGAGTGTACAATCTAGCACCTTCCCTTGCCTGTAAGCAGACACTTCTATGTGTACACCTGTAAGGAGGCACCTCCCCTGTGCACGCCTGTGAGCAGACACCTCTCCTATGCAGGCACCTCCCCTATGTGTACACCTGTAAGCAGACATTTCTGAAACACCTCCCCTATGCAGACACCTCTCCTATCAGGGCTCGAAATTGCGACCAATACGGTCGCCAATGCGACCAACATTTCGTCCTTGGCGACTAAATTTCTGGGCTAGTCGCCAAAATGGCGACTGCATTTCTCTGTGTTGACGATGAATAACGGCCATTTTCTCAGACATTATGCCCTTCCAGAGAATTATATTGGAAGATTTTTGCTTCTAAAACATTCAAAATGAGAAAAGAAGTCTTATTGCTCCAATCCATCCTTTTGCTTTGCCCAATAAAGATTCTCTCGCATCCGAAAACTTGCACGTTTGAAGTCGCCCTACAATGCTTTGCAAACCCTTTTCAAAGAGTACGTCATGTATGCCTATGGATTGTGTCTCTTGTAATGCAGTGCTTTCGCCATGTTGATTCCTTCGAGGTTCCTTCCAGTTCTTTACGTCAGCTGTAAAGTTACTTGGCCATAAACCTTGTGATAAGATTGCTTTGTTTTTCTTTTCGAATGTTTATGTATTCAGTCGTTTTTAGATTAAATTCCTACAAATGGTTTTAAGCACTTTTGAACTAGTCCCTATTGATTTTACAATCTGGCAACTAAAAATTTGCATTTGGCGACTAGTTTTTAGCACTTAGTCGCCAAGTGGCGACTTAAGGATTTTTTTAATTTCGAGCCCTGCCTATGCTTACACATGTATGCAGACACCTGTAAGCAGACACCTCTTGTATGCAGACACCTGCAAGCAGACACCTTTCCTATACAGACACCTATTAGCAGACACCTCTCCTATGTAGACAACTGTAAGCAGTCACCTCTCCTATGTAGACACCTGTAAGCAGACACCACTTGTATACAGACACCTGCAAGCAGACACCTCTCCTAAGCAGTCACCTGCAAGCAGACACCTCGAATGCAGGCACCTCTCCTGTGTGCACACCTGTAAGTAGACACTTCTCCTATGCAGGCACCTTTCCTATGTACACACCTGCAAGCAGACACCTCCTTTGTGTACACTTGTTAAGTAGACACTTCCCCTATGTGTACACCTGTAAGCAGACACCTCCCCTTAATGGACACCTGAAAAGCACTTATCCACAAATGCCTCCTACAAACAGACACCTCCACCAAAGTGGACACATAAGTTCTATGATAAAATGGCAATTTTTTTTATCATTCTACAGTTTTTATGGTGCCCAACAGCTAAGCTTAGATTTTGGCTACATCAAGGTTTGGCTTGCCTCCGAATCAAGCAAGCTTTCATCAGAGGTCCAGTCACACCTCTTGAACTTGGACGTGTTTCGGCATCTTGAGGGTGCTGTGCGTCTGCTGATGTTGCAGCCAAGAAAAAAGAAGCAGAATCTAGATGATATTGATGATGAGATGGAGTTAAATGTTAGTACAGTGAGCAGCAGTTCTGTGTTGTCATCATTATCAGGCGTGGATATTGATGGATACGACATTGACGTTTTGAATGACAAAACAATTCCCAACAGCCAAAAGTGGCTTGATCTACGTCTGCGAGGAGGAAAGTCAAAGAAAGGCTTGTTGCCATTTTGCTTGAAGGTGCAAGAAATGAAGTAATTGTGTACTGATATTTATTATGAATCACTGATTTAACCTGGTCCAAATCAATTATATCTTAAATTATTCCTGTCTAAGGTAGATTAACATGCTACAATGTTTTTGCAGTTTCTTTTGGGAACTAGTCATATTGCACAAAAACCTTGCAATGTAACAGATAAAGTGAAATGTTGCTTGCTGAGGCATCAGGCCGACTTCCAGCTGCTCTAGTTTGGAATCAGCCTTTTGTTGTACAGTGTTTTTAAAACTGATTTGTAAAGTGGATTTATTTATTCTGAAGATTGTGAAAAGTTTTAGAAAACATATAGAAAACTAAACTTCTTTGGACTTGAGGCTACTACAGAAATATTATTGTAGTTTGTTTCATCTGCTAGTAAATTTTCTTGATACGTAACTTATTTGCTGTAGATAAATCCCAAAAATAAATTAATAAGCAATCATTTGATTGCATTATCGACAACAAGAAAGGCAAAAATTGGACATCAATATATATATTTATAACTTATTACCAGGAGAGTCAAATGATAATAATTATTATGTGCATACTTAGGTAGTGTCAATTAATTTAATACTTAAAGGAACCCTCTGACTTAAGAGGCCTTATGTAGGCTGCCACTGTTTGAAGAAAGGGGAGTGATGTTTCATTACATACAAGCCAGCCACTTCAGTAAGTGCTGACAGGAAAACGGAAAGCATTTTTTTAGCGGCTACTCCGAATGAAGTCTTGTACTTAACTTTCCAGCTGTGAAACCAAGCAACAGAGCGAATAAAAAATCCACCCAAAACTGGTATAATATTCATCATTCGCCATGTCCACATCTCCATAATACATCTTGTTTACCCCCAAAAATTTTCATAAGACATAGTATTGTTTTAAATTTCATTTGGGACGAGTGTATTTCCCAAGGGAAATTGAAAACAATGCTTATGCAAGATTTTGGGGGCAAACAAAGTGTATCATGGGAGATGTGAAAGTGGCGAATTGTCAGAGATTTACATGAAAAAGGGCTACTTATGCATAATTTGAGGATTCTCTAGATTTCTGTCACTTCACAGAGGTAATGCTTGCAGCCAGGGAACTCTCATATGAAAGGAATGGGGTTGTTCCTTGGAAATTTTGAATTAAGCTAGGCTCAATTAGGCTCGAGCGTTTCCATTTTTGTGCCTGAACAGTCTAGAACACCAAAATAGTATGATGGTGTAATTTTACTTCTTCATGTGTAACCATAAATGGGATGTTGATGGCTAAAATATCGGCATTTTGTTCCAAAATCCTTAATTGACATGGTTCCCCCCCCCCCCCCCCCCCCATGCCAGGACTTACCTCACCAGCTTTTGTCTAAGCCTGCAAAGGTGGCAGTATTTTTGCACATAGGTGAAGTTTGGTGAAGTTTACAAGAGCCTACATGGGAAAAACCTTAGCACAGGACAGCCATATGCTGTATTACTTGATATTTTGTGTAAACTACTGTCATGGAGAATTAACAATAAAGTTTGTAAAACTTAATAATTATAATTATATTGCTGTCAAGATGCAATTATTAAATTTAAATAACTTCAAGTTTTGTACATGTTGTGAGATGTTTCTATCTTCGATTCCCAGTACATGTGGGTTGTCATCACAAATGTTCTCATTATGTTGGACACAATGCTTTAGTTTTGTTTTAACTGGTATTGGTATATACCACACAAGTGAATAATGCTTTCTGCGCATACTTATTGGTTAACTCGGAGGTGATTAGCAAAGCACTATTCACCTCCGAGCAGCCAAAGAGAAAAAAGATGGCTTCCCGTGTCGCTTTGGATACTGAGAGTATATTTTGGTCTGCTAGTTATTCAGCTTGTGCGGTATATACTAAAACAATTATTCTCCTCAGTGTCAACGAAAGTAGTGGATATTTACCTCACTGCTTCACGGCTCGGTTAACTAATACCCGCCACTATTCACCTCAATGTCGGTGAATAATTGTTAACTATTGTTCTGGAAAATATGTAACAAAGTATACAAGTAGCAACAGCTTAAAAAAGCATTGGCCACTTCATGCACTGAAGTCAGCCATGTTTTACCCTACATTGAAGTAATTTGAGAAAGATTCTTTCAAACAGGCAGATACTCTACTCAAACCAGTTGTCTACTTAGAATTTCATTGAAACCCCTGAATAGGCAAGCCTGAATAGACAAGTGTAATACCAATGGGCCCTTTGCAGGTCGCATGGTACAAAATCTGCTGTGCTGGAGGACAAGCTCCGCTCTGGGATATTCAAAGCAAAGGAAGGTCAAGCATGACTGGTTGAAGTCATGTCGTTTGGTGTGTCTCGGTGTGTTGTGCACCCCCAGCAAGAGAAAACCCATGTGATTGCTTGCAATAATATACTTGGAAATATTACAGTGAAACTGACATGCACCAAACAACATTACTGTATTTTCTCAATTAAACGCCCCCGGAATTTATTTAAAAATTGGCTTTGTGGACCCGCGTTTATTTGACATTGATTTATTATCTCAAATCCTGTCAATGCATAATGAGTTTTCCCTTCATACCGACCTGGCAAACTGTCCCTGAGTCTTTGTTGTTTAAGGATTATTATAACCAAGGATTACATTACATACAGCACATCAAGTTACAATCAGGATATGCGGCAAACTGGAGTGCAAAGAAAATCTAAAAAAAATGGAGCAAGTATGGGTACAAAGTTTTCAGTTCCACACGAACGTTTATTAGGATTATCAAAACACCATAGGGTACTAGTATGTCACAGTAGTACCATTTAAAATCAACTTTGGTTCAAATGCAAATAAATGCTGGGGCCCCTTTTACCGTGCATTTATACAAGGTCAGAGGTTAAAAAGATACTGCAGTACTTTTATTTCTTGGGAGGTGGACAGTGCCCTTGGTCTTTTTAAATATTTTGAAAAATTCCAAGTGTTTTGACCATTGGGTAATCTATGAAATCTTTGGAAATTTGTGAAAGTCTTCAGGTGATCTTTGGAAGATTTCTCTTAGTTTCTTGTAGTCCATCATAGTAGCCATCTTTCATCACTCTGGACCAGTTTGGAAAGCCAAACTGGTCAGTTCAAATGGTCAAACTTGAACAAACAAACAACATGTTTTTTTCTTAACCACACCAATACAGAGTTATGGTTACTATAATGATGTGAGAAATGGCACATTCATGCACATTTCACATTTGGACTCACTAATATTCCACACATGTTTACTGAGATGTTCTGAAAGTTTATTTCTGGATAAAAAACACTACAATTGATAATTTAAATAATTATTTTATGGTTAATGAATGTATGCAGAGCCAGCTACCATTATATACCCCAAATCCAAGGGAAGGCCAGAATAATAAGCCCTGAGTTTTAAAAATTAAAACAGTTTTATGTTTTCTTAAATTTCAACTGCATCAAGCGCAAACACCTCACAGAGGTTTGTGGGTGATCTGTTTGACACATTGTAGTCTCATTAAATCTTTATCTTGTTAGTATTGAAAAGCATTTAACAAATTTACATCCAATAACATGTCCCTAACAGCAGCACAGAGTTTATGAATTTTATGGAAAACGTTTTTTTACACCAAAACAAGCAAAAAGATATGTTTAAGTGACACATAAAGTGATTATGGGAAACTGTTAACAGCACTGTATAAGTCAATACTGTGTTGGAGAAAGAAACTCTTTTCATTTTCTGGCCTTCCCTTGGTACATCATTTAAAACAATCTAATGCACAAGACGTGTGCATGGGTCTACTTAATTAAACTAATCACAGTTATTTGAAAATGAGATAAAACCTGAACAGTCAAATACAGTCTTTACAATAATAATAATTCGACATAAATCTCAAAAGTTACTGGCGATTACTTTGACAGTTACACAGTAACCAAAGGCATGTAATATCTTACAAACAGTAAAAATCTTTTCACTACTCAGTATCCCTCCCTAGCTATACATTCAGCTACCATATTTGAATTACTGATCTATAATATGAATAGTTCATTTGCTAATTTGAATGGTCAAATCAACTATGTGCAGTAAATATTAAAAGTGTCTTATTTTCATGAGTTACGATTGTATATATATGCTCAAATTATTTATAAATCTTATGTATTTTGTAAACTATTTATATGTCTGCTGCTAAAATGATTTTTGTTAAATACCCTTCTACCATTATGTTTTAGTCACTACCAGTCCTTATAATTTCATTATTTAATATCATCCCATAACAAATAAAACTAAATAAATGCTATATCGGCTTGGTGGGAAAGGCAGTAAGCATGATAATATGTCCCTGTGAAGAGACAGGGTCTCCTTTACTTGTGCCAGAAGGTCAAGAAAAAATGACTACAGGTAGACATTGCGTACAACAAAATCTAAGATGATAGAACTCTTAAGCTTGGTTCCCACTTGTAAGATAAGCAAGAAAAGGGAAAGCACAAGTACAAGGACTTTCACACTTGCCATAAGTACAAGCACAGTACTTTAGAAATTATGATTAGCATTGCAAAATGAGAGCCGCACCAACGGCCAAATCTTGGGCTTGTGCTTATTTCATGCTGGTTCCCACTTGCAAGTTAAGCATAACACAAGTAAGCGCAAACACGAGGTTAACAAACATGTTCTTGTGCTTATGCTGAATGTGCTTGCACTTGTGCTAAACAGTGTGAACATGGCTTAAGTAAATAGCTTATTCTACCCTTATCATTATACAAGCAGGCACTAGTTTGATTGACTGGTCTCAAATCCAAGATTATGGTCAATACAATGTAATTACATAACTTCCATAGTACTTTTTTGTTTGGCCTTCAAGCAAGAAGTAAAACTGCTGAGGTAACAAGCTAGTCCCAATCCAAACTACTTTATATAACAAAACGACTCCCTGCTTAACTTTACAACATTAAACTTAGTTGGTAAGAACGCGATGAATAAAATCAAGCAACTTTTTTTCAAAGTTTTGTGATACCATAGTCATAGAGGTACAGTTACGGTGCAGTAAATAGATACAATGTTTTTCGCTCTGAACTTCTCCAGCTACTTAATAATTACGGCAAACAAACACTGCAAACAGAAACTACACTTTCATGTTGCGAGATGTAAATTATCCCAAATAAGGATTGTCAACTTAGCCAAGTGAAAGTACTAACAAAACCTACACTTAAATACCACAAAATGGCTCTGCACAAATTAAATGAGCACCATTTTAAACTGATAATAAACACATGAGGTTAAAAAACACCATTCTCAAAAGATGAACATGTTATGCCATAAATACACTGTTATATTTGAGATAAAAAGAACATTTTACCTTTGCCAACACACAAGCAGTTTCTATGTTTAACTTTGTCTGTGGAGTAATAATTGGCCTACCTGTAAAATGACTGGGAAATTGTCACAATGGACATTGCAAAAAATAGTAAGAATTCAAAGAAAAGTGATTGTTAGACTGTGTAACATGAGGAGTGAGGTGTTAAATTTAAAACGGAAGTGTGACAAAATAAGCATGCATGACAAACACTGGTTCTTCCAGTCTGTTGTGGCAACTGTTTCAGAAGCAGTCCAACTCTCTTATCTGGCACAGTTTTGAATTGAATGACGTTGTCTGAACACCTTTTCAGGCAAAAAGTTCCACTAGACGCTGGTCAACACCAATTTGAATTTTGAAGAACTCGAAAAGATTTTAAGATTCTGACCAAGCGCTTTTGCATGCACATCTTGTGGCACTTGTCTTTTGATTAAAAATAGGAACAACCTTTTCATCAGACCCAAACACACCAACAAACTCCAGCCAAATGCCAATTCAGTTACTTTGTTTTGCCCAATGTCCCTCACTCAATCAACTTACTACATAGAACACTGGCATTTAAAGATCAAAGCTTAAATATACTTATTATTCAAACCCTATAAAAAGAAATGATTGTAGGATTTAAATGCTTAGCAACACCCTTGATACCTTAAACATTTCAAAACATAGTATATCTATGATCTTTAATTTTCATATCACTTTCAGAAGAAAAACCTTTTGTTCCAGAAAGTAATTGCAAGTGGCCTCAGTCACTGAACTTTCTGTCTTAACTCAAGTCTAAAATAATTGCCAGCAGTTTTGTATTCATGAACAGCTTTTGTAGTGTACACACAGAGTCTTGTCAAATCAAACAATAAAACCCATTCAAACGCTCCACCGAACAATGGCTTAGGAAACCATTCAAGCACTTTTGTTTTTTGAATGATTTCCAATTCGCGCTACAACAGCTCGTTTTAAACACGTAATTCCAAAATATATTTTTACCTCTAACGAATATTCCTACTGCAATAAAATAAATAGCAATTGCGGCATTCGCTTTTGACAATAAATAAGTAAAAACTGATAAAGCCCGATCAATGTTTGTGTTAAAACTGTGTATGCAAACGAATCGAAGATCAAATGAATCGAACGTTAAATCGTTCCAGAAAAGTGGCGATTCGAACTTACTCGAATTTTAAGACACACCTTGTGTTCGGAAGGCGTGTGAAATCGCAGGCATAATTAGAATAGTCCGCTGGAAAACTTCAGTGAGCGCTCAACATTCTGTAAAACGAAACAAACATGACACAATTGTTAATCTCCCATACAATTAAAAATCTTTTGAACTGAAGTCTACCGCGCTGAAACGCAGAACAATAGGAATACCGTGAGTACATTCTTGTATAAAAGCTTTGTACAAAAAGAAGAAGCGATGACGTGTGAAGAACATTGGGCAAAAACATAATAAACTCATTTTCTAAGGACAATCGTTAGTGGCATGAAAATTGCAGCCCCTTTTATGTAATTGTACAACATCTGGGTACACAATACAAGGACACAAACACGTGCACTGAATTTCCAATTGTGGCACAAGAAGAAAAACAATCACAAATATACGAATCGGCTGTGCTTGGGAGAGATCGCGCCAATAACACCATGTTACAAATTTCATGGAGTAAATAAATAAACAAATTTAAGAAACGCGAGTTGCGTGCTACTGCCTACCGAACGAGTAATCCTAGGTTAAATACGGCAACCTTCAGCTGTTTTGACTTCAATACTTTGCTGATGATCTGTGGATGATGGTTGGACTTGGTTTTCGTTGCCGCTTCTCGATACAGGGACAGTAAGAACAGAATTTCCGTCCACCACATGTTGGCTTTCCGTGTTTTTGGCCTGACTAGCGTCTGTATTGGATGCTACTAATGCTGCCGCCGAAACATTCGTGAAATTGCTGTTCAAAGGAGCTGCTATGGGAGCGGGAATAGTTATGGTAGCTACAGCTCCCGTGTCCGAACCTTTCTCTGCAGCCATGTTGTTTGCATTTTCGGTGGCATTAACCAGATTACTACTCGATACAATAATTGGTGCACCGGCGTACTGCGTTAACGGAATAGCGTAACTTGGAGTAGCAAATGTTGTTGCCACGGTGGTTCTGACCGCTTGCACAGCAGAAACAGAAGCTGTTGGCTGAATCGATGTTGGAATCGTTACAGCAGTTGTAACGAACGTCGGTCGTAAAATCATACTTCCTCCAGGGATAGGAGTCGTTGGTACATAGCCCACACTGCCAATGGGGGCGTAAGTTACAGCCCCCGCGCTGTTAACCGCTTGAACTGACTGTATTCCTTGTTGAAACACCTGAGCCACTTGAGAATTTTGTGTTAGAACTGTGGTTGGAAATGCGCCGTTCTGAGCCGCGATGGTTGCTGTCCCATTCATTGCTATTGGGGTCTGCGTTTGTCCACCAGTCCACCCGGGTGTCACAGCAACTCGAGTTTGAACGTACGGACGTTTCATCGGTTTTTGCTTTCTCCTCGGTCGATATTTATAATCAGGGAATTCCTCTTTGTGTCTTTTGTCTAACCTAGCCGCCTCGTCCACGTACGGTTGTTTCTCAGCGGCGGGAAGCATTCGCCAAAGTTTTCCAAGCATTTTGCTTAATTCGGCGTTATGCACATGAGGGTACTGCTCGGCAAGCTTTCTCCTCGCGGATTGCGCCCAAACCATGAACGAATTCATCGGCCGTTTAACATGATTTTCCTTTTTCGGGAGCTGAACTTCAGAGTACGGACCAGGCATAATTTGCGTCTTCATTGGCAAGCCAGCGAGCTTAAAAGCGGCAGCATCGATTTGCGGACATTCTGCCACAACACTGTTTTCACTGACTGTGTTTTCTGTTGCGGTTGTCGTCGCATTCAGCGCATTGGCGTCGACATAATTCGGCGCTGTCGTCGTAATTTTCCAGTTAAAGTTCTGATCACTCGTTTTGATCTGTTCTACCTTTTCTATTTTCACTTCACCGAGTTCGGCTCCGTTTGGGATCGGGTTATTGATTCCACTCGCAACCGTAGCCATTGTTGAGTTGATCACAAACTAATATCACTGGCAGAGAAATGACATTTCTTGCAATCACGTGATGGAATAGGAAACACGTGATGTAGCGGAAAACGCGCGAGTTCTATAAAATGTCGAGCTCGAATTTCGGAAGAAAATCTTCAAATCCGAGCCTTCTTGGTGGTCCAGAGGTGAATTTTCAACACTGGAGTGGAAACAAATGATGGAAATCCAAGCTGTCTCTGAACAATGCCGACTGGAACAATATCTGTTTTCGTTTGGGCTATTCAGCGTGTGGGGCGCATTGTTCCGCTGGGAGCCAATAGAATGCCAGGAATTGAAAGAACGCCGAAAGGCGGAATTTGGCGGAAGTTCCAAACAAAGCGGTCCACCACCGTCCATTGTTATCACAGACAAGTGAGACACATTTGATCTCAATTATGCAGGCCGGTTGTCAAGGGAAATAATTAAACAAAAGTCTATTGTAATTCAATACACGCTGATTGGCGGATCTTAGACAAAGAACGTCATGAAAAAATATTGCTTTGAGCGTTTTGTAAAAACGAAATCCTAAATTAGACTATTTCAACGCCAATATCGCTAAAAGGAAAGCCCAACCTATTAGTCCGTGAATCGCTACACATTGCTTTCTAAGGTAACACTTTTTTTGTCCAAATTTAGCAAGACTACAAAATATAGCGCCATTTATTTCGAAGAAATTATGTTAATTGTGTGGCATGTCAATCGTGACAGCGGCAGATGTTTCTGATCAATAAGAGCAGATGACAGTTTCTGCTTGCTAATGAGCGAAATTTTCACCCACCCAAATCACGAAAATTGGGTAATGGCTTGTAAATTTTACTTACACAATAATATCAGATGTATTTTTGGACAATTCCATAGTTCTTGTAACGCTGGATCGAGCATCCGCAAATTGTTGGAAATTTATTCACTTATTCTGGTTTTATTTTCATTCTTTTTTTCATGCGCCATGGGATACCATACGCTTTTGTAAGACAAGAAAATACACTGTAAATTTGCAATCGGTAGTTGTTCCCGT
The DNA here is from genome assembly GCA_963693305.1 of Meandrina meandrites. Lineage (NCBI taxonomy): Eukaryota > Metazoa > Cnidaria > Anthozoa > Scleractinia > Meandrinidae > Meandrina > Meandrina meandrites. The sequence continues at coordinate 751,131 of OY855905.1, read as the reverse complement.
TAGAACAACAGCTGAACTTGGGGGCGGAATTTTGGATCCATTTTATACTTTGACTGCCGTTGTAATTAACCGGCACTGTTTCCCATGTCCGGCACTTTCCTCTGGTTTTCTTCCTTTTGTCGATCGCATTTTTCGTGGTTTTCTCCATTAAATTACTATTAGCCAAAATAGATTTCGTTTGCTTACAGAAGGCAAGCTACGCAACTATTTTACTTCAAGGTAGAAAAGCTGATATTCAGTCGCTTAAATAAAATAATAGCAGCTTAATAAACATTTGTAGCGAAAAAGTGCAATTAAAATATTCTCGCTCGGATTGATGTTAGGGTCAAATGACAGAAAGGAAATGAGTCCAAAGTTTACACGGCAATTATCAGCTTGACCGCGCTTATATATAAATTGAAAAAGAGATGGCCACCAGGCAGATAAATAACTTGAAATCTGATTGTATTTTAATAATATACAGGCATTTGTTTGTGACAAAATTCCTGTCAGTCAGTTTCATTGATATTCAAATAAATTTTGATATTAAAACTGCTTGAATCGCGGGCGAAATTAATGTGGTTAGGCTGGAGAAGACTGAACAAACTTAATGTATTTTTTAAAGTTGTTTCTCGTTGGTTTTGTTTGCCCTATCGAAAGGGGAAGAAGACATAACAAAACTTCGAGCGACCTACAAAGACCACCATAAGGCTGGAAGCAGTGTGGATGCTCGCTTCTCACTTTGGAAATGAGACTGAAGCGGCCGAAATGACTGGAAACTAATTATCATAAACTATTAAAATCGAACACTGTTCACTGAACTCTCACCGCCAACACATCAAAATTGACAGATTTAAAATGAACAAATGTATACAGGTTTTCGAAAGCAAGCCTGAATCTTATACTAACGACTTTTTCTCCAATAGTGCAGCGTTACAAAATAAGGCATATATTTTATTTTTGCCGATCACAAAAGCTTTAATTTTGTTAACCATTACCAAAATTGCTTTTCAATATGTTGTCAGAATTTGTTAGTCGCTTTTTATGCCAAAATCGTGTCTATCTCAGGATCATCGGAACAAACTCTCCCTTGTTTGTTGTAAATATTATAAACTCCGTTTCCGCCGAGGATGCACTGGAAACGGCACTTTTTTATTAGATCGCGAGACGAGCGCGATTCACGCGCGGTAAGAGGTTGATCGCGCGTGACTGACACGTGCGTTGCGCTAGGCCACCTGCCACAAGTTGTTATTGAAGAAGTTGACAGCGTGCCGGCAACATATGAAAAAGTTAACTAATTTTTCTTACTTCATTCTTTTTAGGCGTTAAAATATAAAATAAAAATTCTAAAATCCAAAGTACAGTAATAATCCAGAAATGGTAATGGTGAATATGTTTCAGTAAGCTGTCCATTTACACATGACATCATGTCACGCAAATGGTCTTCACGATATAGAAATTTGCGACCAGCCGTTGCCAGTTCAGTTCGCTTCTCGGCAAATGTTAAAAAACAATGCTTCGTGAGTTTAATTTAAAAAAATCAAATGCCACAACGACTAATTAGAAAGGATCTCACTGTTTATATCAAAAGATTCCAAAGTGACAGCTCCTGGCAGAATCTGCTTTTCTTCTTCATATCAAGATGACAAACGCACATTTATCAAATCCACTAATTTTCAAAATTTTCTACCACGACCGTGCTGTTATTTAAAAGTCAACTCAGGACTACGATTTGGAGAAGTGTTTTCTCTCGTACTTATCTGTAAATGATGTTCGTGCAAGTAATCACGTTGCTTGTAAGTTATCATTTTCAGTCAGTATTTGGTTTCGTGAAAGTAAACCATTCTCGAGTTACCATAGTTACATGTGCCATGCACCCGAGGCTTTAGCCTCGTACACAGACGGTCTTTGCCGCCAAAACTGACGTCTGCGTAGGAGCTTGGACGTGAACAAAATTAGAGTAAAACCTTTCCCCTGTTCCTTTCTGAGACATTTCACAGGAAAAAAAAAAACTAGTTTTTGGCAGACACGCTTCGGTATTAGCGTTAATAGAAATAAGGTAACCTGCATGCGTGCCGGCAGAGGTAGATCGGAAATGGGACGCGTCTAAAACTTTTCCGACGCAGTTACTACTGGACACAGTCTGCACGCAAGATAAAACATGGAGCAGCTGGAACCGTCTGGCTTGTCAGCGCCGCTCTCGCCCGAGAGAAACAGCCGCCCATGGCTGCTAATACCCAGGAACACGGTCAGCTGGTGCACATGCGCATTAGATACCATTTCATAGCTAATTTGCATATCACACTTCATCACAAGACCCGCGAGCGAAGAACGGAAACTGAAAAGCGCATCAACAAACCTTGTCGAATCGAAGTATTTGCGAATCAAAGTAGTGGCTATATACATGTTACATTATTAGAACACTGATTTTATTGAAACCATGGAGAATTTGCCGATGGACTTGTACAGGGAAAGGCTAGTGTCAACGAATGCCTCTGATGTCGAAGAAATATTATTCAGTAGAGGTGAGAAACACAAGTGATCGCGGTCATTTCTGCTTTCGATCGGATATTTTGCTTTTATAATTTCCTTTTACAACTTTCACTCTTTCTGTGAGTTGGCATGTTGTTTGTGCAAATCTCAGGATCTTTTTTCTAGCGCCGTACGATGCATCAAAGTATGTATCGTTACATCAAAGTATGTATTGTTTTTATTTAGCCGCGCCGCGTTTGTATTTGCTCGTGCTGTAGTTGAAATTATTCAAATTAAAATGCACGCATGCATTGAAACTGGACTCAGTTGTAATGTGAAATTGAACAGGCAGGTCATCATTCTTAAAGATATTGAAGAATTAAAGTAGAGCTTATAACATTACTTGTTGTGTTGTTGTGTTGTTGTATTCGTTTGAGCTCCAAATCGAGCAGCCTGATGACGCCAAGTTCGAATCGTTTACAAACTGCACGGACCTTTTTCCAGGTCGAGAAACGCTATTTTGCAAACATATATAATGGTGATTTGCTTTCCAATGCTTTTGGTTAATTTCTTTCATTATTTTGGTCAACGCGGGCGATTCTTTCCGCCCGGCGCTTTCACGCTTCCCAACTCTTCTTTTTACGTTCTTTTGGAGACGCGATCCATACTGTTTTTAACCAAATATGATAAAGTAATAGCATAGGATGACCAAAAGGACACTCAGAAACAGGTTTTCAGTAAAGGATGGAAAATCGAGTAAGACACTGGGAAGATTGAAGCGGATTTTGAGATGTACTTGAAGCGTATTTTTGATTTCGGGTTGAGGTGGACTTTTTTCAAAGTGAGAAAACTAGGGTCCAGGTCAGCGCGGCCACAAAGCTGACCATGTCCCTTTAAAATGGCCAGAAAAGTCCAGGGTCAACTACCTCCCGTGACATCATAGACTACAGCTTTTCTTTCAACACCTATCAGCTTTATGACGGTCATGGTCACTTCACACATGGGTTAAGGTGGGGTAGAATTTGAGTGAAATTTTAAGAGTTTTAAAGAAGGGATAGAAAAAAGAAAATTATTTTGGGAACACCACCGGACAGTTGACCCCAACGCAAGAGCACCCCAGGTTGTCAGGGGACTGTTTGGGTGTCCATCTACTAATTTTTAACTTCAAATTCTAATTTTAAAATTACATTAAATCTTTTATATTTCGTATTTCTCCAAATTTTACTAATCCGTTGAGAAAAACTATCTCTTTCCAAAAATCCCCAAAAATCCCCAAAACATTTACAAAACACGGCTAAACATAGCTTTGTGGGATGAACAGAGGGTTTTGAGAGTGTTTGAAACGGGAGCGAGATATTCGCATTAAGGTGATTCCACTGAAAAAGAAGGAGTATTTAGAATTTTCTAAGACTTGGTCCAGTTCATATCTATATTATGAGTCTTACAAAAATGTAATAAAAAATGGGGGTCACCGTGCTCGTTTTTGTGTAACCTGGATGGCTATTATGATAAATATATGACCCACGAGGCTTATATTAGTAACCCTAGAAATCCAAAAAGTGAACTATCATTTCTAGCAAAAACCATTTCTTGTATTAAAATATCAAAGCAGTTCAACGAAATAGACTTTAATCTTACATAACCAACTATTTTAATTGAACTGGAATTGAGATTATGGAAGAAATTAAAGATTTTGCTGTGTGCGCACGTAAGCAGCACTACCTAAATACGTGCTTTTTGAAGCATTCAAATAAAAATATCTCAAAGTAGAGTATTTAACTTTTCTTTAAATCGCGATATATTGTACTCAACCGTATGTCAATTAAATTAATGCATTAAAAAATGGGGGTCACCGCGCTCGTTTAGAAGAAAATAACCCTTTATTTCTCTGCCGAGCTTAACCTGAAGGAAATCGCGTAATGCTGTGTGCGCGCGCTTGTGGCACGCGCTTATGCGCGCGCTTAATGACGCGAAAAGTTATGCACAGCAAGGATGCGCAATGCAATACGTACAGTGGAATCACCTTAAACTCAAGTTACGCGGTGGAAAAACGGGCTTCAGGCGAACCCCCGCCTTAAAGGAACCCTCCACTGTTTTTACAAGTATTGCTTAAAATGTTCCGAATGTGCTCATAAGTAGATCCTATATTAAAAAAATGCCTTACCTAGCGAACTGATTTTTTATCGATTTTCAAAGACGAGCCCCTCAGCCTCTTCGTAATTCCCGCGGCCACCATCTTGAATAGCGCGCAATGGACTGTGGGCATTGATGACGTATCGTGGTTGCTCGCTCCAAGCTCTGCTGTATGAATTCGAGATAATAGACCCTTTCACGGTTTCTGACGCCATCTTGCTTGGGGGGCAAACGCGGCAAAATTTACAGTGAATGTATGGGAAAAATCGGGAGTTTGATGCCCGACAATTCGAGGACCGTTAACATTCTGAAACTTTTGTGAATTGCAAACTAAAGATACTAGCTAAAAGTGTTAACCGATTAAATTTGAAGGGGATCGGTTTACTTTGAAACGAGAAATCTTACTTTTAGTTTTTCATACAAATGCTTCTAAATTTTCCCGCGAACGGCGGCTCCATTTTACAGACAAATATATGAAAAATGAAAATTTTAATTTGCGGCTTTCTTAGTGAGAGTAAAATTCTCAAATTTTATGTAATTCATAGAAATTACAGAATGTCAACCTTTCTCGAATTATCGAGCGCCAAACTCCCGATTTTTCCCATACATTCAGGGCCCGCGCAGCAAGATTTTGAGTGGGGGGGCTTAAGCGTGAGCCAGATTTTTTTTTGGGGGGGGGGGGGGGGAGGGGTTGGGGGAGCAGAGGCATGCTACCCTCGGAAAATTAGGCTTTTAGTTTACTCTCAGATATCGGAAGGTGGATTTAATATAAGCAAGCAGTGTGCTAAAGCGCAATGTTTTTACAACTTGAAACAGCAACGGACCGCAAACAACAATGGTGCTAACGCACCAGGATCTACAAGAGATTATTGCAATTTATTCCAGCTGGCGTTATTTAGATTTGCTACACCACGCTGATGAGTCCCAAAAAGGACGGAACGGCTGTCCGCGATTGTAACCCTTCTTTATCGTTCTGGTCGTGTTGGTGTCTTGCAAAGTTACTTTTTCACATAGTACTTATCGGCCTTGCTATATTATTCACGGTAATGCGTCAGGGATAAGCATACTAAACAATTAGAACCAGACCTATAGATTTACTATCAAATCCTGCTTGAAGCAATTTAATTTACTCCAAATCAGTACTATACTGCCATTAGCGTTTACAAACCAGGAATCTGACGACTTTTGCTATACTTCAGCTTAACGTTGTAAACGGTGCCAAAAATTTCTCTTTCTGTTATTGCTACAATCTGCAAATTCGTTAGTGATGTCAAAAACCATTCTTCATGACTGTTTATCATTGTCAAGTTACTAAATCTCCCTTGCGTCATTGTTGGGCAAAATGCTTATTCTTCGGGCAGTTGAAACTGAATGATCATTCACCAGATGCACTCGATCATGATTAACCAAAATGGAGCTCAAAAACAAAATTTATCACCAGCTTCTGGAAAGGCGTTCAAATTAAATACTTTTAGTAATTGTTAGCTATTGTTCGTTCAATAATAAAAATAACAATTTTTTCCTTTATTTCTTTCTTTACTTGCTTATTTACTTACGTTCTTATTATTTTTTTCTTTTTACTGTAAAAAAGTGGGGGGGCTAAAGCCCCCCCAGCCCCTCCCTCTGCGCGGGCCCTGACATTTACTGTAAATTTTGCCGTGTTTGCCCCCCAACCAAGATGGCGTCAGAAACCGTGAAAGGGTCTATTTGGTAAAAATGTCGCAGATTTTGCCATATCACCTCAACCTAGTGTACTCTTCTAAAGAAGAACGACCAGAGAATGCATCATAACAAGAAGAAGAGGAGGAGGAAGGTTCAATTTTAAAGTAAGAAACTGTCGATCGCCATCGAACACGTCTTTAGACCGCTTATGCGAACGATGTTCTGCACTGCCGATCGAGAAGCCATCAGTGTGTTGCAAAGAGCTGGCATTTTTGTCGAAAGATGAAGGTACACAGTGATGCAAAAAGGTCGTCTATGCTCTGGGTTTTTATTTATAAAAGAGACTTATGCTTCTTTAAGTATTTGTATGATTTTAAAAGTGAAATAAATTTGATGAATGGAACTGAACTGTTGATCTTTATTTTGCTCGTTTGTAAATAAAAGCCACTCGATTCTTTAAAAATGTTTCTTCATTGTGGCTCGATATTTTTTAAAATTCATCAGAAAGAAGAGTAGAGTTCCAGGTTAAAAGAGTACCGTAGGTCCAGGTGATATGTGGCTGATATGGCAAAATCTGCGACATGTTTACCAAATAGACCCTTCCACGGTTCGGACGCCATCTTGGTTGGGGGGCAAACACGGCAAAATTTATAGTAAATGTATGGGGAAAATCGGGAGTTTGGCGCTCGATAATTTGAGAAAGGTTGACATTCTGCAATTTCTATGAATTACAAACTTAAAATACTAGCTGAAAGAGTTAACCGATCAAATTTGAGAATTTTACTCTCACTAAGAAAGCCGCAAATTAAAATTTTCATTTTTCATATTTTGTCTGTAAAATGGAGCCGCCGTTCGCGGGAAAATTTAGAAGCATTTGTATGAAAAACTTAAAGTAAGATTTCTCGTTTCAAAGTAAACCGATCCCCTTCAAATTTAATCGGTTAACACTTTTAGCTAGTATCTTTAGTTTGCAATTCACAAAAGTTTCAGAATGTCAACGGTCCTCGAATTGTCGGGCATCAAACTCCCGATTTTTCTCATACATTCACTGTAAATTTTGCCGCGTTTGCCCCCCAAGCAAGATGGCGTCAGAAACCGTGAAAGGGTCTATTATCTCGAATTCATACAGCAGAGCTTGGAGCGAGCAACCACGATACGTCATCAATGCCCACAGTCCATTGCGCGCTATTCAAGATGGTGGCCGCGGGAATTACGAAGAGGCTGAGGGGCTCGTCTTTGAAAATCGATAAAAAATCAGTTCGCTAGGTAAGGCATTTTTTTAATATAGGATCTACTTATGAGCACATTCGGAACATTTTAAGCAATACTTGTAAAAACAGTGGAGGGTTCCTTTAAATTAAACTCGTTCCCAGCCTTTCTCTCCTTTTCCTCCCTGCGGCGGCCCCTATTCCACCGTGCCGTTCCCTTCCCTACACCACTATAGCGACAGCCCCTTACCTGTCTGATACACTGTAACGCCAGGTTGAATCTAATTCATGTCACCTTATGGAATATATGAAAATGCAAACCGTGATGGACAGTCACGGACCTACCCACCCACCCATCCCTCATAGCTCTGTCCAACGAGTACTGAGCAGCACAAGGGGGCATCTGTTGTTTTTCACTTCAAGTGAAGTTGTGTCACCGAAGGTAAAATAATAGTTTTCGTACATGTTCCGTGTCTTGAGAGTTTGTTTTGACTGAAGCTGCGCCAAATATAACCCATCGTGGTGGTCTAGCAACATTACATACAACTTGTCTCGCAACAGCCCAACAAAATTGCAAGACAATTTGCACAAAACATTTCCTTACTTTATAGACGTATCACGCTGAAACCACAAATTCGGGTAACCATGGAATAATCTAGCGCTGTCACGCTTTGAAATATGTTCTTAGCTAATCTGAGAAAAGTATTTCTCACGACTTCCAATATACGATTATGACATGCATGTGAGGGGCTCGTGCTCACGTGAGGGACACGTGCCCAGCATTTCAGCTGTAACGAACCCCTTGTTGCGTTCACGTGAGAGTCTAGTGTTTGTATTATTCATGCTGGGAAACATGAGGGTAATCACATTTTTTATTCAATCTGTATTCTACGACAAGCTCTTGAGAAGAAAATTTACAATTCACACGAGGTTCCTTGTTACAGAGTGCATAACAATATTATAAGCAAACAATACATCGATGCATTTATTCGTTCGTTGTTTCAATTATTTAAATTACTCATTGAAAGGTCCCTTTTAAAATTCCACTCTATTCGCAAGTTGCTTAAATTATTCAATTCTAAAAGTATAATACTAGCTAACTTACAAACTAAATTCTTATACAAGTTTTCACCTTTTTTTAAAAAAAAACCCCTCTATTTTAATTGCAAGTAAACAGACATACGAAAACTTGCCTACTATTTAATTATATTGACGGTGAAAAGCTGCACTTAATGCCATTCATTTAGCGGATTATATTCTAGCCCAGTCTTTAGCTCATCATGCCTGGCTGTGCAAAGCCGCTCGAGGACTGGTACAAGTTTAGAGGTGTGCAGCCGTCAGTAAGGAGCACATTCTGTATTCCCAGTCCCTTGAGTAGCCCGGCCTGTCAAGGAAAAACAGTCGAGTGAAAATATATCCACTTACCCAACGTTTTGGTGCGCTAATTTCAAATTATAGTCTTTTTTCACTGTAACCCGTCTACTAGTAGAGATTTGTTTTGTCATCCAAGCGTTTTTAGATTTCACACAAAATATAGTTTGCAGGATACAAGCTTCCCAGCGACATAATTTTTCTCTGTGTTATGACTGACGTTAATCCAAAGCAATCAAATTCTGACCAATCACGCCAATACACATGATACAACTACTAACCAATCAGGGCATGAAGCAAAAACATGTGACCTGTGAAAAGCGCGGGAAAATGCGCCAAAGCTAAGTGACGATTGGATATGGTACTGAACACAAAATCAGTTTCCGAAAATCGCTTTACGGCATGAACGCACTTCTTTCGCAGACAAGCGTCCGAAATATAAACGGTTCTTCAATTTACCTGTGACTCGGGTCCAGAGCGAGCAATCTTTTTTATTGTGTCAGAACTCACGGCTTTTACCATCGCGGCAAACTTGCTAGACTAAGAAGAAAACAATGTAATGAATAGTGTAGTAATTGGCACTAGTGACTGACATTACGAAATCAATTAAGATATATAAGACATTTGGAACTAAAGAATACACCAGATCAGCTAGTAATAAAGAAGTTTACGACATAACAAATAGTTGAGACTAAGTTACATCAAAAAACACTCTACTACAACACGCCTCGGTCAAACCTCGATTTCTCCTAATTCCTTGGCCTTCTGCAGTTCCAGCTCATTTAGTTTTTTCTGATGTTCAAGTTCACCTTCTTTCTCCTGCAAATCAACAAAAGCAGTCAGTAAATTGATTCTCTATTTCGTTTTGTCTTCCTCACAGCTTCTCTAGCTTCTTTCTTCGCTCTTTCAGTATTTTTAAGAACTCTGGAAGACATTCATCTCTGCTGATATCACAGGCACCTCATTCCACGGTAACTTGTCTTACAACTTACCTGTTCTGTAGATTCTAACTCGGCAACAAGTTCAACCTCTGCAGCTTCTGCCTTCAGCTTAGCAACTAAAACGACAAAAATAAATAAATAACAGGTCTGTCAACTATGGACGATTGTACATTTGAAATCAAATTTCACTAGGCCTTTGAAGATCAGCGATGAGAGTTTACCTTCTATCTCACTTTCACCTTCAATTAGTAGCCGTTCAGCTTGGGCCTGTGAAAATACAATTATTGCATTACGCCATTCAAGACCCAAACAACTAAATACAGTGAGAAACACGCCATTCAAGACCCAAACAACTAAACACAGTGAGAAACACGCCATTCAAGACCCAAACAACTAAATACAGTGAGAGACACGCCATTCACGACCCATACAACTAAATACAGTGAGAAACACGCCATTCACGACCCATACAACTAAATACAGTGAGAAACACGCCATTCAAGACCCATACAACTAAATACAGTGAGAAACACGCCATTCAAGACCCATACAACTAAATACAGTGAGAAACACGCCATTCAAGACCCATACAACTAAGTACAGTGAGAAACACGCCATTCACGACCCATACAACTAAATACAGTGAGAAACACGCCATTCAAGACTCATACAACTAAATACAGTGAGAAACACGCCATTCACGACTCATACAACTAAATACAGTGAGAAACACGCCATTCACGACTCATACAACTAAGTACAGTGAGAAACACGCCATTCAAGACTCATACAACTAAGTACAGTGAGAAACACGCCATTCACGACTCATACAACTAAGTACAGTGAGAAACACGCCATTCACGACTCATACAACTAAGTACAGTGAGAAACACGCCATTCACGACCCATACAACTAAGTACAGTGAGAAACACGCCATTCACGACTCATACAACTAAGTACAGTGAGAAACACGCCATTCACGACTCATACAACTAAGTACAGTGAGAAACACGCCATTCACGACTCATACAACTAAGTACAGTGAGAAACACGCCATTCACGACTCATACAACTAAGTACAGTGAGAAACACGCCATTCACGACTCATACAACTAAGTACAGTGAGAAACACGCCATTCACGACTCATACAACTAAGTACAGTGAGAAACACGCCATTCACGACTCATACAACTAAGTACAGTGAGAAACACGCCATTCACGACCCATACAACTAAGTACAGTGAGAAACACGCCATTCACGACTCATACAACTAAGTACAGTGAGAAACACGCCATTCACGACTCATACAACTAAGTACAGTGAGAAACACGCCATTCACGACCCATACAACTAAATACAGTGAGAAACACGCCATTCAAGACCCATACAACTAAGTACAGTGAGAAACACGCCATTCACGACTCATACAACTAAGTACAGTGAGAAACACGCCATTCACGACTCATACAACTAAGTACAGTGAGAAACACGCCATTCACGACTCATACAACTAAGTACAGTGAGAAACACGCCATTCACGACTCATACAACTACAGGGTTCAAAATAAAATTTCGTTTTTAGCTTGAATATGTCGGCTTTTTTTGTCAAGGCTCATTTTTTTCCCGGCTAGATCTAGAGCCATGCGTTTTCAAGGGACACAATCCATATGCATACATGACGTACCCATAGGCTTGCAATGCATTCTGGGGCGATTTCAATACACTCGGCCATTTTAGTTTTCCGAACTGAAAATATTTTACGGCAAAGCAAAAGAATGGATTGGAGCAATTTGACTTCTTTTCTTATTTTGAATGTTTGAGAAGTAAATAAGATCTTCCAATATAATTTTCTGGAGGGACACAATACCTGAGAAGGTGGGGCGGCCCGTTATTCATCTTAACACAGAAATGAAGTTGCCACATTGGCCACTAAACCGCAAAACCAGAAGTTTTAGTCGCCAAAGATGAAATTTTGGTCGCATTAGCCACCAGTGAGTCGCACTTTCTAACCCTGTAGCTGCTTTATTGTCTGATATAAAATGTTTCCTTCAACTTACAGCAACTTTGATTTCAGTTGGCCGATCAAGGCATGAAATTTAATATTTCTTCGGTGAAAAGTAGCCGGCAAGTGTGGTCAAAGTGCCGGCTAAAGCCGACAGCCGGCCGCTATTTTGAACCCTGAACTAAGTACAGTGAGAAACACGCCATTCCGACTCATACAACTAAGTACAGTGAGAAACACGCCATTCAAGACTCATACAACTAAATACGGTGAGAAACACGCCATTCACGACTCATACAACTAAGTACAGTGAGAAACACGCCATTCACGACTCATACAACTAAGTACAGTGAGAAACACGCCATTCACGACTCATACAACTAAGTACAGTGAGAAACACGCCATTCACGACTCATACAACTAAGTACAGTGAGAAACACGCCATTCAAGACTCATACAACTAAATACAGTGAGAAACACGCCATTCACGACTCATACAACTAAGTACAGTGAGAAACACGCCATTCACGACTCATACAACTAAGTACAGTGAGAAACACGCCATTCACGACTCATACAACTAAATACAGTGAGAAACACGCCATTCACGACTCATACAACTAAATACAGTGAGAAACACGCCATTCACGACTCAAACAACTAAGTACAGTGAGAAACACGCCATTCACGACTCATACAACTAAGTACAGTGAGAAACACGCCATTCACGACTCATACAACTAAGTACAGTGAGAAACACGCCATTCGCGACTCATACAACTAAATACAGTGAGAAACACGCCATTCAAGACCCATACAACTAAGTACAGTGAGAAACACGCCATTCACGACCCATACAACTAAATACAGTGAGAAACACGCCATTCAAGACCCATACAACTAATACAGTGAGAAACACGCCATTCACGACTCATACAACTAAATACAGTGAGAAACACGCCATTCACGACCCAAACAACTAAGTACAGTGAGAAACACAGTGAGAAAATCAGCAACAAGACGCATGCGTAATAACTAACAAAAAGGTACATATTGAGTTACCTGTGCCTCAGCTTTTGTTTGTCCAGAGGATTCAACTGCAGCTGTAACAGCTCTCAGTTCAAATAACTTCACTCGAGCATTTTCAGCTTCCTAGTAAGACAGAAGATAATTTGTGCGAGAAAACTTTCATTTCGTAGAGCCAATGTCGCAGGAAAAATTGCATTCCCACTCTATAACCCCCCTCCCTACCCCCCTCTTTCAGAATCCTCTCTAACAAGTCCCCCCTGGCAATTTAAGGTTTTTTTTAATAAGTCCCCCACCTTTCCAAGATTGTCGATCATGGAAATTTGTGAACAAAAAACAAGGTAACTCTATGTTTTAAAGTTATTCATCCAGCCCGTTCACTTTTTATAGTTACTATAACATTTAAAATTTCACTTTCCTTCTTTTGTATGAGACTAACAGATACATGGTTTGAAGTAAACCCCCTTCTTTATTAAGCTCCCTTAAGAAATCAGAGCTTATACGGTAATTTGAGTTCCACAAAGGGTAGTTCTAGTTTGGTTTTGCCTTCTCGAATATCTTTATGGCAAAACAACTTTCGTATACGCTCTTTAATTTTTTAATTGAAATCATTGGACGGTGCACTTACCTTCTCGTTAGTAAGTTTCTGCCTTTCTAACATTCCTTTGGCCATTTGCTCTGTTCTTTTCGCTTCGTGTTCTGCCGCTCGCTCAATGGACCTGACAGTGAAATAATTGTCAACATTTCATTTCATAAAGCGGTACTTCTTATTTGTAGATTACTCACTACCCTTGTACCTACAGTCAAGTCTCTGGTGCTATCTAATATGAGGTATCCACTATAAAGATGAAGATACCCGGGGCGAGGGGGAGGGGATTAATCCAAAATTTATACGAAGAGGATCCGCCCAGAGGTGCAAACACTTACACAATTTTTGACAGCAAAGGTAACTCTTTCGCATACCTTAGATAGGAAATGGCGCCCCTTTTGGGTGGAACCTCCTTGTATACCACCCTATAGCCCTCCCACCCACCCCCATCTCCCCCTCCCCCCGGCACTTAACTCCAGTTTCAGTTATATGAAGCGACTACAATTATTTTCTGATGAATCCATCAAAGGTTACCCACGCCACTTTTGTCATACTTCTGAGTGGAAGAAAGCACCACGAGAGTGAATTGACTCGGGCAAGCTGCCGAGCTACCCGCGAAACGACGTAACGTTATAACTACAGTTAAAAACGTAAGTTCACGTATAGTACAACAGTCGACTTACTTTGTGGAAATTTCAATCGCCATTTGAACAGATTTACTAAGGCTTTCACTCATATGCAGATCTACTGGTTCAATACTCTGGATATCGACATTAGTAACGACCTAAAAACAGGAAAAAAACATCCAACTATCAACTGCTCACTTCTCAATAGCGAGTCACAGAATTGGAGTTTACTCTACAAAGTGCAACGTTTACAATTAAGGCCTGGCTAAACTAGGAAACTTCTTTTTCTGGGGAGCTAAATTAGCGGGAAGCAAGTAAAATGTTGGCCGCCTGAACGCATGCAAAAAAGAGACCTCGAAGAAGTCTGTCTGGGCAGAATTTGTGCTTTTGTAATCGTCCTTTTGTTATATCATACTTCTCTAACATCTGCACATTTTTAATGAGCAGCACTAGAAACTAGTCAACACTGATTTCATGAGGCCGCCTACACTGGGAAAGTTTGTTTCCTCGACAAATATTCCTGCGCGACTAAACTGCGAAACACCTGCTTCCGCAGCAATGTTACCTGGATTTACCAGGCCTTAAAACAGCATAGAGGCAGCAAACAATGTTACGGAAACAATGTTTTCTAAAACTGTTTCCTTATTTAGCACGTAAACAGCGAAACATTTGATTCGCGGAAACAAAATCTGCTTTGTATGTACAAAAACATTTACGGAACCAACTTTTCCGCAACGTTTTTCGTTTGTGAGGAATACATGAAAACTTTCACCATGTATTACATGTAAGAAAACGTGACTCGAAAGTACTTGAATGTGAAACTCCTCACGCGAGGCTTAATTCAAACAAAACATGTCCTCACGGCTAAACAAATTGTCTTGTTGTGTCATCAGGTTTTGTAAACAAGCTGCGTGTTTAATACAGCTGCTGTGCACTCACAAACGTTTCACACAACGCACAATTTCCAAGAAAATAAAACTCTTTCCTTACCAGTTGGTTAGCATCAAATCGAAGCCGTTGCTTTACGTTTCCATCCTTGTCCACACCAAACACAGCCTTCTTTATAATGGTCGTGGAGTAACGATGGAACTCATCAAATGGAACCTGAGCCACTTTGCCACGGATTCGGCTGGCTAAATATCAAAACAAGAGCACCTGAAATAAGCAAACACAAACTGCCCCGCTCCAAATTAAATGCCCCCAAAAGAGCGCAAAGAAGCGAAAGGAGGAAAGGAGGCAGCGTGGCCTGGTGGTGAGGGTGCTGGACTTGTAATCCGGAGGTCCCGGTTTCAAATCCTCCTCCCTGCCACTGGATGAATTTGTGTTCGGTGGTCCCGAATTCAACTCCTCCACGCTTTGTAAATAGCCAAATGGTCAGGGAATTTTTAACAAGGTTCTGTTCTATTTACAATATTTGTCTATCTATTTAGTGTCCCCAATTAGCACAGCAGTCTTCAATACATCAACAGAAGCACAGTTAGCATTTTTACTTGACAACTCAAAATAGTGATTAATAGCCGTAAACTATATTATTTTTTCCCGCCAACGTACACGCGCCCTACAACGTGTTATCTTGTAACTGCAAGTATCAATGAAATGAAATGCTAAATCCAAACACAGGAAGTAATGCGACAAGATTTGACAAGATTTCCAAAAAATACGACCAAAAATTGAGAACGTAAGCCTCAAGTTCTGAAGATTGTTCATATTGTATTCCATTCCAGTCCACACCATGGATACGGATAGTAATCCCACTTCCTACTGGGGTCCTTATATTTACTGCGTATTCTTTTATGGCATCAAACCATTATAGTTCGGTTTCTGGCTCCTAGTTACAAACAACACTCTGCGCTTTATCAGGAAAATACGCACATCACTACAACAGTTCCGTCGATCAAA
Source organism: Meandrina meandrites (assembly GCA_963693305.1). Lineage (NCBI taxonomy): Eukaryota > Metazoa > Cnidaria > Anthozoa > Scleractinia > Meandrinidae > Meandrina > Meandrina meandrites. The sequence goes on along the minus strand of OY855905.1, from coordinate 735,220 downwards.
ATGGGAAAATTTCATATTCTGAGAAATGATTTAGTATCAAAGACTAACGGCGTTGACTATTTCAGGGCACACTTGAGAAAGCTATACATGACGTACCAACACTCTTGGAGGCATTTCCAGTGTAATCTGGTACAGAAAAGATTGCTTGCTCAGATTCTTGATTTCCTCTTTCAACCTGAATATACACAACAGGCCAAAAAAAGAAATGAAAATCAGCTCTTGTGAGAATGGTCTCTAGGTTTTACAACTGTTGTGTTTTGACAGTTCTAGGAGAAACTTCTTAGCCATCAAAATGCGGTATCACTTCAGATTAATAACAAGTCTCTAGAAAGTCTTTATAGTCTGTACGAAGAGCCGGACTGACCTCAAAAAAGTTGTTCATTGCAATCTTGATCTTCAGCCGGGCGTGGTCGGACGTTTCCACCTGGAGCCAAATAAATAAGTTTTAGTTTGAGATGGAAAATATGTTCAGTGTGGATGGATTTTTTTCTGTTCCCAGACCAAATGCAAACATTTTCGGAATTTTCGAACTTACCGTTTCGTATTAAACATACATATTTCAGGCAAATAATTTTGCAGAAAAAAAGGGAAATTACTGACAAGAACTAGAGCATACCTCAATTATATCCGTGATGAAGTCTGGTCCAAGCATCAGACATATTGTTTTCAACGCATGTGGCCTCTTAGGTTTCCCAGCTGTTTAATAAAATAAACAAGTTCAAAAGATGCAAGTCAAAGTAAAGATAACTGCGCCTGTATGCAGCACAGAGCTTCAGTTATCGTCTGGTTTCCTTTTCACTGTGGTAACTTCCCCTGAGCCTGAGCGGTTTTGGCTAAAGGTGTCGCTTAGAAATGTGATGTACTGGTAGTATCGTGGTCACAGCATGTTCATTGTTGACGTCACAACTACCTGTAGTGCAGTGCTTGTGTTAATTCTAACTGAAGCCTATCTCTTACGTTGCATGACATCTTAGATAAGAGGGCCTGGATGGGTGCACTGGAATCAGTTAAACTTTTGGCGATTTCTCAGCTATCAGTAAACTTTGTAGATCTCATATCTCAGCTATCAGTTAAAAACGTGTTATTTCTTAGCTGCCAGAATTTTGACCAATTCTCAGCTATCACCCAGAACCAAAGGTGATAAGTTCACTCACCACTTAAGCTCAACACATTGAAGTTCTCGTGTGGTCCAAGAACAACCTTGAACATAACAAGCACAACAGAAGTGATTAGCACTGATTTCTGTGCAGCCAGCCAGGAGACAATATCCTGTCGTAAAAGACTTTTCTCATCGCTGATCCCAAAACAGTGTGCAACAATAGTGTACGGACAGAAACAGAGGCAGCGGAGCGTTTTGAAACCCCCAAAGTTTTCACTTTTTTTTGGGGGGGGGGGGGGGCAGTCCCTGCCCATCTCCCTCGACTGCTGCGCCAACTCATGGAAGATGAAGGGGCTTTTCAAGACAGCTAATAAATGCAAAGGGTGTTTTAAGCTTGTATACTGACACAGAGTCATTAGTCATGTTTCACAAAGGACATTATGCAGTTGCTTACTTACAAGGTCTGGTCCAAAAATCACCCTTGCAGTCTTCCTCAAGTAATCATACACCTGAGAAAAGCACAAAGATTAAACAGACCTCCATTACGTCTTGAAATAATATGCGGATTCAGTGCATTCTCATTGTATGTAAGACAACTGTTAACTACAACCAGTACTGAAAATATTTGCTGATCCTAAGATAATCAAGGTTGTATAAAAGGACTCATGAACATTTTATCCTGTCATGGATACCAAAAGGCAAGTCACCTGCACGGATGTGTTTCCCGGGCAACGGTACACAATCACTCGTGTCTTGTCTCGGCCCTATAAACAAGAATGCAAAAAAAAAAAATCCATTACAGTCAGAATTTGAATGACTCACATTGTGCAATGCCACAAATTTGTTTAAAGTTCTTCACAAGTTTTCAAGTATTTGAATGGATATATTCTAAAAGGGGCTCATTTAATTACACACCTCTTCTCTGCTAATTGAAGGATCAATGGATGATTCAAAATATGCCATTTTTCTGATGTCACCACTGCCAATTCCTCCACCGCTTCTAAAAACACCAAAGGGAAGACTGTGATAGTGCTTGCTGCAGTTTACAAGTTGATCTTAAAGGGGCTCTGTTATGCAATGTTCTGCCATTGAATAAATTTTAGTGCTGCTTGAACGCCCAATGGATGGCTGGGATTAGGTTTTCTTCTCTAATTTCTCAGTGCTGTTATGAAGTCTAACACTCAATCATTTAGTTGGTAGGTCCCCAGTAAAAATATTTTGTGATCACGGATCACGCCTGTGATCACGGGTGTGATCACGCCTTTTACCTTGATCACGCCTTTAGACTGGCGTGATCATGATGTGATGGGAGTGATCACACCCATGATCACTCCTGTCACGCCGTGATGAGAGTAATCACTCCCAATTTACCATGATCACATTGTAGTCATGGCATGATAGACTATAACTGCAACTTCCCATAAATTCAGCGAGAGATAAGCTAATGAAACTTTTAGGTCTTTACCTCTTGAGCATCTGTGATGAGATTAGCAGTGTTATTAAATCTATGTTGCATCAGGTGACCAAATATGATCAGTTTTTGCGGAAAGCAGCTAGTCATAGCTCAAGTTTTAAATGACTTGTAAAGATTTTAAGTTATAATAATTATAAGCAGTATGCAGATTAAGCTTATTCTCTTTTATTCAAAAATGTAACTTACTCACCAATAAAGATCAAATTTTGCTTTTGCTGTAACTGCGTAAGCAAATTTGTTCGTCGACAAAGTAGGCGAATGTTTCTCATTGAACAACTTGGCGTCATGCTCGTAGTCTGACATCGATGGCAACACTTTGCAACATCATTTCTTGTTTCGCTTCTTCAGTTTTTCGGCATAAATTTATATTTGGAAGCACCATTTTGTGATACGTGACTGATCAGGGGCAACAACTGTAACATAATTTGCAGTTTCATGAAGCACAGACGAAACGCGATTGGCTAACAATGACAACACGTTCATTGTTCTCAATTTTACCGCTTGCTCATTTTACAAACTTGAAGTCAACCGTTGGTCTTGCAGCGGGAACACAAGCTGGAAAAGTCTGTGATAAAGGTCCCTAGCTTGCTATGATGCAGAATTTGAGAAAGTGTTTTGACTTTGTGAAGACAAATTTGTAATTTTCAGTGCCGGGGATGCAACAGTGTAACTGCTGACCATGTAATAGATCGATATCGTGGAAGCACTTTCATTGATGTTCACGTTGATATTCTTCGGCAAGTTGAATTGCTAATCTCCAGCCTGTTTTAAAATATGAATTGGTGTCCATTCCCTACGTCACATTGCTTCTTGGATAATTCAATTTTGCAATGAGGAAGGAAACTGAGACAGATCAAGGTGAGCAAATGTCAGTGAATATTAAAATGCATAACGTAATTCTTAGAATGTAGCTTTCTAAATGGCGCGCTCACCGAACGGTCGACTGTTGCGGATAAATTAAAATGTCTTCATTTAGTCAATTTATTTTATAGTTTATTTGGTTACAAGTTAATTAATAGTGTAAGCATTTGTCCACAACAAGGTCGTTACTTGTTTTGGAATAGATTTCACAAGCACGGCGAACGGTTAATTCAGTGAAAGTTGCAAAGCGTATTGTAAAAATAAAGACTAAATAATTTAGATCAAGGTGTTACTTGTTTTATTTAGCATCTATCTGACTGGTAAATTCAAGTTTTTTCTGATCAAGCCCGTGATGGATGCATTTTTATTATTCAGACCGTGATCACGCCACCGTGATTAAGGGCATGATCACGGTCATCAGCTATCAAGGTGTGATCATCTCTCATCACAATTTATTCCGTGATCACGGCATGATCACAGCGTGATCACGGGTAAAAAAGTTTTTACCCATGATCACGCTTTGTGATCACGCCCGTGATCACACCCATATTTTTGCTGGGGGTGGATTGGTGGTTGGGTTGTTGGGTGGGTTCATCAGTGGGCCAATGGGGTTGTCAGTCAGGGGATTGGTCAGTCTTCATTCAATCGGGCAAGCAGACAGTAAGACAATTATATGAAACATAACTAGATAATTTCAGTGGCGGATCCATGGGAGGGGCCTGGGGGTTCCGGGCCCCCACCTTATTTTTTCGGAAATAGCGCATTTCCTTTGAAGTGCCGGAATTATTTTCTCAAAATTCAACATTCATGGTCAAGCAGGCCCCCTCCTTAGCTGAAGGTCTGGATCCGCCACTGAATTTGACAGTTAGTAAGACTAACTTGAGAATATTTTCCACATCATCACTTAGTTCCTTCTCCCATAGTTCTTCATAAGCCCTCAGTAGATATGCCTGTGGACCCATAACTGCACGTACCTTGAAAACAAAGATGGAGGCAATAAATTTATTATTGGAGATTTTAAGAATTAATTGTCTGTGGAACTTTATTAACAAAACAGATAATCATACGTACTGCACCACTTTGTGTATCCCTGACATAAATTCCATCATTTTCACAGAGAGGAATTGCTTTCCTAAAGATATTAATATAGACCATAATCCAAAAGTGTCATTTTATGAATAAATGGATGCACAATGGGAAATAAAGCCAAGACATTTCAAGTTGCTTTGGCTTCCAATTGAATACTTTTAATACAATACAAGAGCATGTATTCAGATCTACATCTTTAGTAACTCTGACTTACAGTTATAAAGAGAAATTTGAATGTAAATATGGTCCATAATGAAAGGTACCATACTTATTAACAAGATTTAATAAAAATGGCAGGATAAAACCACTCACTCCATCCCATCCCAGAAGCATGCAATATCTTACATTATAAAATGTTAGACTTACTGCAAGTGCTGCAATTGGTCAGTTCAAGTTCATTATTAATAGTTCCATAAAGCATGCAGTCCATGTCACACACATGCTTTATCATGAGTTTGAGCAAACGCTATTTCCTTAGCATTTTATAAAAGAAATAAAAAAATTCATCCTTGTGCATTGTTTAGCTATATATAAAGCACTTAGGAATTTTTAAGAGCATTCAAGAAGTGCTGCGACTGGTGCTTCTCTATGCACTTCTCTCGTGTTCTTAAAAATTCCTGCATGCTTATATAACTCAACAACGCACTCTGACGTGTTTTTTATTTCTTTATGAAAAATATGCTAGTCAAACCTTCTTGACTTAACAGTAACTTCTATTGGTGGAATGTATTCAACTGGACCAAAGATCATCCAACGATCCCCAGGGGAACGGTGACACTTCTCTGCAATTAAGATGGAATTAAAACTAAAAATTTAAGACAAATGTTATGTTTAAAACTAAGGATACTAGAACAATTGATTAAGAACCAAAGGAATACACCTGTCCAATAAATTCTTTGAAATCAATTATGTGACTGTCAATAAACAGTAGCTTGCACTTGGTTTACGCACTTTTTATGGAACTGTCATCAAAATGATCAACTGCAGACAACACAAGAGCTTCATCTGCTTCTAGAATATAAGACTTCAGTATTCCACCATCTAAATCTTCTCCTGAAAGTAAAAAATATTTTAACCATAATTAACTTGAGGATAAGCATTTTATTACCAGTAATTACAAAATGCTTTACAGTGTCATCAATATCATCACGGTCGCCAATACCATCACCTCCACCATCACCATCACAACTGCTGTCACCACTGTAGTCATTACAACCGTCAGCACCACCACCATCACGATCATGATCATCAAATGAATATCCTTCTGCCCTGCCCCTTCTTCCTTTCCCCATCATCATCAACCTCCCTCAATCTCTCTTTCAACCAATCCTTATGTCACTGTTGCAATAGAACACATAAAATTTAGACAGTGATCATCAATATAATGATGGTTTTCATGTGTGTGACACCATCAAAATTCTAAAATCCAGAATTGCAAGACCCCTGAGTTTTTATCTTTCACTGGCTATTATAGACGTCCCTAATATGTATCTTAATGAAGATTTTTTTAGCTCAATAGCACCTGCCGTCTTTAAGATAGAGCATTTTGAATTTCAGAGTTTCAAGTCACACAACATCAAGATGGCTGCCAGAAGGCTGTTATGTATGCTCAAAAACATGCCTCACCCTGTGATTTTTAACAATTATCTGAACAGTTGAGGTTTTGTGAGAAGTGTTTAATATGTGAATGTTTACTTGTCCATGAGGGTGAATTGACCACTTTTTATGGCAGAAGTGAATTCCAGATGTTTTGATTGATTTCTGGCCCCCATGTTGGTGCCGCTCTGCATGGGCACCAAAAAGGCATTTCCATACTGTGCACTCTAAATTTGTGTGGAACATTTTGACGGATAACTCGAGTATGGAATACCGTACAAACCCGAAACTTGGATAAGCAGAATATTTATCTAGTAATTTTCTACAGCCTGTAGTATTCTTGATTTTTCTGACTCAAAGTTTTGAATTTACTTTTTTGTGGTATGACAGTAAAAACCAGTAATACTCGTAGCACTTGCCTGGATGCAGGAAAAAAACAGTGACTCCTCTTCGCAGTTCTTTCTTGCCCAGCTGATTACGACCTTTACTGTCCACAGGATCAGTGACAATACAATACTCCTGACGAGACAGTACTGTCTGAGAAACTTCGGCCACCACTTCCTATTGATTGAATCATATCACAAAAAAAACATTATTTCAGCACAAAAAGGATTTTTGCTTACTGACATTAATGTTAGTTGCATGGAATTTAAATGACTGTGCTTTTCAACATTAAGGACTGACACATGTTTGATTTACATCACCTCAGAAACCTCTGGAATATACATCTCTGTATCTTCAGATGTGACAAGCCATTCATCTCCTGCATTTCTAACAGAACATACCAAATAAATATATCAAAATAATGTGAAATATGAAATATGTAAAAAAGTAAACATAATTATTGAGGCAGCCTTGTTCATGCTACGTACTGCATCAGTAGTATAGTCGGAGTCAAACGAATACCACCTCGGGCGCACCCACCAAATTATGCCTCTTTCCGTGACTAGTACTCCGGGGGATAAACCCCCTTCATACTAGGGAAAGAGGCAAAGGTGGGTGCTGCTCGGTAGTATTCGTTTGACTCCGACTATACTACTTGAAAACCAAAATTAAAAGAACACCCATTTAGAGGAATGCCACATTATGTTAACAACAATTCATAATTATTAAAATATTTTTTCGCATTATATACGATGGACAGCATAGACCTCAGATCTTTAGAAGAAGAGCTTGCAAATCTAGATCCAGAAGATTTGCGATATTTATCAATATTAATAGCTGAAGACACGCCCACAGTTCAAAAGCTAATTAAGAATGCGTTAGATGAACCTATCCCAGAAGGTGTAAATAAAAAATTAAAAACCCCATTAAAACCAAAACCTTACCAGCCAATAGCACCGCCTAGAAAAAGGAACAGAAGAGAACAGCTTTTGAGACAATTTGATCCCATTCAACCGAATAACATAAGAAATGTGACAGACTATCGGAATGAGATTCAGGATCTCTATGATGACCAAAACTTCGAGGGTGAAGAGAAAAGCGGGAGGCGGTACAAGAGATGGCGCATTACAAAAGATCTGAATAAAGATCAAACAGCAAAATTCATGGGAAAAATAAGGAGGGAAGTAAGAACATCATTTTTCACATTTTACGTTTACGCAATTAGTTTGCGCAACATTGAAGACGGCACCTTTTTAACCTACTACCAAGCTGAAAAACGCTCGCCAAGGATGAAGAAACTAGAAGACGTGGAAAAATGGATAAGGGAAAAGGAGGCAGCACGTCTAGAAATAGATACAATCGAAAGACCAGACACAAAATGGGTTTTTGACCACTTTTTCGCAGTAGATGTAAGAGTAGTGCTTGACCGTCAACCGCTGTTGGGAACAGGCCCATTGCCAGACTGGCTTCACAACCTTGCACGTGGAAATCACGCAATGGTGACGCTGGACACTTATAGAGATAACTTGTGTTTATGGCGTTGTATCGCAGTACATAAAGGCGCAAGGCCAGATCGAAGCACAGAAGCAGCTCGAGGTTTGGCCAAGAGTTTCTTCAAACTCCGCAATACACCGACCAATTGTGTAAAAACCTCACTAGATGAATTGGAAAAGGTAGAAATGCACCTGAACAAGGGCAAGGTTGTTAAAGATTGGCTCAGAATAAGAGTTTACATACCAGAGCCTCTAGAAGATAAAGAAGTAGTATGGCATCTGACAAGAAACCCGTCACCAAAGTTAAAAAACATAATGACAATAGGGGTTTATGGAGAGCACGCATTTTTGATAAAAGACATAACAAAGTTAGCGAAAAATTACGAATGCAACCATTGCCACGCAAGATTCACAAAGGTTGCCAATCTCCAACGTCATGCAGAAAGATGCGCCCAAGGGAAAACAGTAATAGATTGCCCAGGAGAAAAGGTGGAAGCGCCGCAGTCAGCTTACCAGAAAGCATTTTATCCGCGGCACAAAGCATCAAAAGAATCAATACGGTGGTTGGAGTACGTGGCAAAGCATTGGAAAATTCCAGTAGCCCACGCAATGTCAGGTCACGGAGGAGAGCGATGGATAGAAAACAGACCAGTTGATGGGTACAATCATAACAACAAGCTGGTGTTACAATATCACGGATGCTACTGGCACGGGTGTCCAAAATGTCACCGCGATCGAAACACAGTAATAGAACATTGTGGAAGAACAAGAGAAGAACTTTACCAAGCAACAAAGAGACGCACAGCTTATCTCAGAAAAGCGGGATACAAAGTAATAGAGTGTTGGGCGTGCGAAGTCGGAGACAAATATGTAGAAGAACTCCCAGAAGCAAAGACAAAAAGCTACCCACACGCAATTTTGTATGATTTTGAGGCATACGGAGACAAAAATCAGCGGAAGGAGCTGACAAACAGACTCACAATCGAGAACGTACACGTCCCAGTCTCGGTAAGCATCGGAGACACTCTTGAAAGAGATCCAACCCATATCTGTGAAAAAGATCCCACAGAGCTGATCCGCAAGTTCGCAGAAGAGTTAGAAAGACGCGGAAAAAACATCAGGAAACGAGTAAGAGATGAATTTATGCCAGCAGACATCACCCTGCTGCCAAAAGACCAAAAGAAAAAAATAGAGGAATGGTGCGACCAGGTCCCAGTACTCGGCTTCAACTCGGGGAAATACGATCTCAATCTAATAAAAGCGCACTTCGTGAAAAAGCTGGCGGACACAGCCAGCAAAGTCAGAGTGGCGAAGAACAGTAACAAAATAATGTTCTTACTGACATCAGGCTTCCGTTTTCTAGACATAATGAACTACCTTGGCCCAGGAACCTCATACGAGAAATGGGTAAAAGCCTACGACTGCGAGACAACAAAATCATGGCTCCCATACGAGTGGTTCGACGATATTAAAAAGCTGGATAACCCAGGATTGCCGGATTACCCGCATTGGTACTCAAAGTTGAAAAATGAATTCACACTGAAAATATCGGAATGGAAAGCCTGCAAACGAACGTTCTGGGAAGAGGGGATGAAAACATTTAAAGACTGGGTGCGGTACTACAACAATCTAGATGTAGCCCCAGGATTAGAGGCGCTGCAAAAAATGAAAAACTTCTACACAGAAAAGGGGATCGACATAATGAAAGATGCAGTCAGCATCCCAGGTGTAAGTTTGCATTACTTGCTAAAAGGTGCAATAGAACGCAAAGCGGAACTATACGCCCCAAGTAAAGAAGCATATGATATGTTAAAAGGAGCGGTAGTGGGAGGGCCGAGCTTGGTATTCACAAGATACCATGAAGTGGGAAAAACCCGAATAAGGTCACATCAGTTTGCTGATTCAAAAAGATGTGAAAACATTCTCGGCTACGATGCCAACGCGCTGTATCTCTCCACAATGTTAAAAGATATGCCCTGCGGAAAAGAAAGAGTTGAACACTACGATGACGATATGGTAATGCCCATAGTACTAACGCAAAATCTCAAAGAAGGAAGCTGGTTTGGGTTTGCGGAAGTAGACATAGAGATTCCGAAGCACTTACACCCGAAGTTCGAAGAAATGTGCCCATTCTTCTACAACAAAGTGGTGCCGGCGAAAGCAGTACCCGAGCATATGATCAAATACTTGACAGATACAGGCAGAAACCGCGGAGACGGGAGAAAACTCGTGGGAGCGTTGTCGGCACAGAGGATACTACTATTTGCACTGCTGTTGAAATGGTATTTAAACCACGGGGCGGAAATAAAAAAGGTATATCGGACAATTGACTACAAACCGGTAAAAATCTTCCCCTGGTTCGTAGAACAAGTCACGGAGGCGCGCCGGACAGGAGATGTAGAAAAAAGCAAAGCACTGCTGGCGGATATATTCAAACTTTTGGGAAACAGTGGCTACGGAAAGTTAATAGAAGCGTTGGAGCGGCAAACCAACGTAATCTACACAAAAGATGAGAAAGTGGTAGACAGAGCGCTGAGAAGCGCGTATTTCGCCACTCTAGATGAGATAGGCGCGGCGTATGAGTTAGAAAGTCGGAAACCGCGGATAACAATCAGACGCCCATTTCAGATAGGGATCTCGGTATATCAGCTGGCCAAGCTGCGGATGTTAGAATTTTATTACGACTTTCTGGACAGGTACTTCGACAGAAAAGATTTCGAGCTGATCCAGATGGACACGGACAGCAACTATCTGGCAATATCAGGAAAAAAGCTCGAAGACATCGTAAAACCGGAGCTGAGAGAAGAATTCGAGAAAGAAAAAAAGAATTGGTTGGCATGGGACAAGTGGAGCGGTAGAACACCCGGTCTGTTTAAGCAGGAGTTTGAGGGGGAGCGGATGATAGCGCTCTGCTCCAAATGTTATTATGCGGACCACCTCACAGATAAAAACGAAATAAAAAAGAAGCTAAGTACAAAAGGTATGTCAAAAAACCAAAACGAAATAAACTGGCATCGTTTCAAGGCAGCGTTAGAAGGAAACAAGGATATGGCAACAAACAGAGGGTTTCGGATGCGGGATGGAAAAATGGTGACATATGAACAGGAGAAGCTGGGGTTGAGTGCATACTATGACAAACGATGGGTACTGTCTGACGGCATACACACCGAACCAATCGAATATCATATTTAGTTCACAGCTGGAGGTAATTGTGTATCCGGAGGTACCACAAGCAGTTCTTCACGTACAAAACCACGCTTAGGTCCGTCAGACAAATAGTAGAGAACAGGCTGATTTGGTTTGGTAAAAGATTGTTCAATATTGTAAACTTTCAAAGACCAGATTGGATCAGTGGCTCTTTTCGCCCCGCCTTCAATCTCACCAGGTTCGTACAAATACCGAACCATAGCGATGGATGGGAGCTTTTTTTTGTTCAAACCAACAGGTCTCAAATATTTAGTTGATGGCTCCGCATAAACATTTTTTTTCTTGATTGCAGCAGCAGGTTTCATACCAATCAATCGAGTGACTTGGTTGTTCAGAGCAGAAACAACTTTGGGGAGCCTTTTTACCCACACAGTAGACCGCTGACCCTCAGGTGAACGCATTTCAACCGCGTACTGGTGGCCAAACAAACGCTCAGCCAAGGTACGATTGAAACGTTCAACAATAGCTTGGTCTCTATGAATTTCAGGGTGGCCACGTCTGATAGAAGTTTTGTGATTTTCCATTTCTTTTGTAACAGCGCCCATAAATTCACGCCCAGGATCAACTTGCAACATCTGCGGCCATTTCAAAGGTCCACGTGTATAAATTGTCTTAAAAGCTTTGGCAACCTCATCAGAGTTTTTAGAAGTTAAAGGCTGAGCTTCTTTGAATCTGCTGGCAACATCAACAACAGTAAGCGCGTATTTGTAAGTGCTACGACCCACTTTGTCATGTGGCAGAAAAAGAAGATCTGCCTGATGCACTTTGTTGGGGGTAGGGACATCGAATTTTAGGCGAGGAATGTAGCACGGTGCGGGGAGGTAGATCTGCCAGAGCGCTTGTTTGAACAACCATTCTTTGGCAACAACTTCAGGAACCTTTGCAGCAGCCGCTAATTTTTTAATGGCGGAGATACCTTTCCAGTAACCTTGTGGACTGTAGTAACGCCGCTCTAATTTTCTGTCCATTTAAATAATTATGCGCGGACATATATACATGGCTGGAAAAATGAGTTTGGGTAACCCTTACGAACCCTACCTTGAACAGCTTATCGAAATGTTGGTGGAAAAGCAGCCAGCGAACCGTGAACAGCTAAAAGAAATGTTGATAAAACAGCAGGAAGCGTTAATAAAAGAAATCAAACCGGAAATCGAGCTTGACTTTTACTCATGGGAACCCCCACTGCCGGATGAACCCCATGAAGAGATGAGACACCACCTCAAATTATGGTATTTACTTGCGGTACTAAAAAAAGTCGGCATTTCTGTAGATCAGGTTGGTGACAATATGGGGCTGACCTTTTTGGGTAATGTCATTCACCAATTCAAGCGGAATCAGCAACTGAGTTGCTACCCCGGGTCGTGTAACTACGTTTGTTTTTTATACAACTATTTTCAAAAGGTCTCAACAAGAGATTGGCCGGCGAAAAATGCAATACTGGGAAAGCTCACGAAAAGATTGCCGAAGATGGTACAAACCAGAAATAAAGCCGAAAAAAGTTTCAACGAATGGTGGTTGGAGGCAAACACCCCACCATTAAACAGAAGTTGTCTTTGATGTTCTGTTAACCTTTACCCCGCCGTCAGTGTGGTTTGAAAAACGCAGTTTTGTCTTTGCAGTAGTAAAGCTGTTGTACTTTTTGATAATATCTTGGTACTCACTGTCTGTGATTTTACCATCTTCAAGAGCGGTCGATATGAGAGAGTTGATCGAGCTCAGCGTAGCTTCAGCCAAAGTTTGTATTTTTTCGTGTTTTTTCGCTTTACGCAGGAAAAATTTGATGGTGACCATGCCGGAGGTTGACACCAATGAAAACAAGGCGGCAGTTGCGATTAAAGGACCGCCAACAACAACGCCAACCACAGAAAGAGAAGCAGCCAACCCAGAGCCTGTAAGAATGGTAGCAACTCCACCTGTTAACGCACATACCGTTTGACAACGCGTGTGCCACCGTTTAAACTTGGCTGAGGTTTGGTAGTAATGCACCAACTGGTTTTCAAGATTTTTCTTTATCATTTCTATTTCAGCCCGCCTAAATTTTGTTGCAGAATCCATTTCTTATATATGTGTTAAAAATATTTTAGTCGCAATATTGGTTATGCCATTTTCCATTTTTATATACAATCCGATTACATGGTCCAGTTGTATTTTTAGGGTGTGTCCAAAACTTTTTGCTGAACAGACCGGTTTTCGTGTTAAAGGCACCTTTTGCGATGTCACCACTCCAATACTTTTTAAACAAATCCTTATCACCACCTGTGACAGCCATGATTGCAGCAGCCACATCTTGAGCCGGTTGAAAGCCTGGAATTTTTTCGCCGATATTTTTATTGATCGTTTCACCAACACCCAAACCCACTTTTTGTTTCGAGCTGATTGCGTTGCGCGCCGCGGCGTGACCCCATTGCCGTTTGTTTTTGGGAATAGCGTCAAGCGCCTTCACCATTTTTTTGTCAGCAGCGTGTTTGCAACCTTTTTCATTTTTCTTTCCGGCGCAGACGGCATAATCAACATCATGCTGCATTGAAACAGCGTCTGTGGCGCCTGTGGGTTGCTGATAAATTTTTAATATCTTTCCCGTCTTGCGGTCGTAAGAAAGCTGTTTTTCAAGGGGATTGTATGGTCCTGTGTAGTTATGACCAGGAAGCGTCCACCCCTTTTTTGGCTTAGGCAGCTTACCAATAGCTTTATGCAAATCAAAAGCCCCACCACGTTGGTAAAGAGGGTTTGTTGGGTCATCTACTCGATTACCTGCATAAATTCTCATATCATAATTACCACCACTTTGTGTTTTATTAGAAACGAATCGTGTCTTGGTAATGCCACAACTTGCACACTTTACTTTAAGCAGCCTTCTACCATTTTTTGCGGTAGTGTTTTTTTCGCTTCCCGGTACGTTGGGTGTGAAACGCTTTTCCTTCACGCAGTATACCTCCATCTTATATAATTAAAGAAAATTAACTTTGGGTTTACCTCACTAATTATGACACCCACCTTTCAACTTATTTCCCGGTATCATATCTTTTGGTCTTAATATGTTTGAGGCTTTAGTCAACAAATCCCCAGACAAAGCATCAATTGTGTAATTAACAGCTTTTCTCGCGATTGGTTTGGCTTTATTGGCTAACTTTTTCTGATACTCTGGTTGTCTCAGAAACTCGCTTGCAAAGTATCTTCCTTGTTTCACACCTTGCTTTGCTAAATAAGGAACTCCGTACTCAAAGAAAGCTTCAGCTGCTGTATTTCCAACTGTATCAAAAACGCCACCTCCAAACATTCTTTTTTCAGCGCGGGCAAGTTCTTCTCTCTTCTTTTTGGGTAAACCCCTTCTGGTCCACTTAAATATTGGATCTAAAATATTACCTCCTTCTTGAGCAGCACCACTTTGCGTTTTATTAGAAATAAACCTTGTCTTGGTAATGCCGCAGCTAGCACATTTTACTTTAAGCAGTCTTCTGCCGTTTTTTGTGGTTGCAAATGTTTCACTTCCCACCACATTGGGTGTGAAGCGCTTTTCTTTCACACAGTAAACATCCATCCTATATAAATAAGCTAAATTCACTTTGACTAACGGCTCTTCCTAAAATACTTTACGTTGTCTGTAACCCCTTTCAAAGCTTGGCTTCCGAGTATTTTGGCCGCTGCAGCGAAACTGGGAGCAGGGGTCACAAAGTTCGAGGCAACATACGCAATTTTATCAACAGTCGAAGGTCCCCTTCTTGACGACAACGCGCCGCCTTTTTTGTCTCCGTTTACTGGTAAGAACCTTGTCTTGGTAATGCCGCAGCTGGCGCATTTTACTCTGAGCAGTCTTCTATTGTTTTTTGTGGTTGTGATTTTTTCACTCCCCGTCACATTGGGTGTGAAACGCTTTTCTTTTACGCAGTAAACATCCATCCTATATAATTAACCAAAATTCATGGGGTGTGGGGTTTACCCCACTGTGTAAAATAATCCTTCACCACAGCCTCGTTGGTGTGTGTATTTTCAGAAAACATACTCAAAATATCTCGAAATGTCCGCCCTTTGTTACGCTCATTCAGGAAAAGCAAACAGTAGTAGCCGCAGCGCACACTGGATTCCCACTGAAGCTGGTTGTCATTTCGTAGAAAGGTCTGTTTGCCCTCGAGAATCAACTCAATTTCCCATTCCGCGGGTGGAGGTAAACCGAAAGAGTCAAAGTATTCAGGTAGCAACTCAGTTGCTGATCCCCAACAGCATACCCAATGGGTGCCTGGCCCTCCAAGATCATCCATGTTGATTATACAAGGGGAGTGGTTTTTCACGTGGATCTCGTCTCTCGCAAATATACCTTTGATGGGGATTTTCAAGTATTGGCACCATCGCTGCAAGTCATAATCAGTTAAGGGGACATCAACGAAGGCGGGCTTTTTTTTGATCACCCCAAGAACCAATAAATGGTGGCGGGCGCATATATGGTGGAGGATTGATACGCATTCCTGATCCTGTTGGAGGTTTTACCCGCATTCCTGATCCTGTTTTCTTTTTGATAGCGTTGTCCACGCCTGTTGTTTTTTTGATAGCGTTGCGCACACGTCTGATTTGTGTCTTGCTCATGTCTATGTCCACGCCCGTTTTGTTTTTGATAGCGCGCTCTGTTTTTTTAATCTGCCTGGCGGTCAAGTGCAAAGTGTCGCTGCCGCCGGTTATAGCCTCGTTTTTAAATCTGAGCGTAACAGCTTCTCCTCGCCCAAAGGCCCGCGCGAGGCTTACCTTCTGCCCGTCTGAAAGTGAAATCTTGTGCGGATAGTAAGTCGTCATTTCTTATATTTCATACAAAAATTATTTCACTTTGGGGTATCAGCAACTCAGTCACTCGGCATCTCTTATATTTCATACAAAATTATTTCACTTTTAAACCATCACCAGCTCATTACCCACCTGCCTGAGAACAAATTCGGACTCGTACAAAATTCCTGCATAAATGGTGTAGTCATACGTGTTGGCCACCTCGTTGAGCCTGTAGTGGAAAACCATCTGCTTCGGGTCGTTGGTCATGTTATCCTTGTTTTCACGTAGGTCGAAATAGAGTACTGGGTATAAATCCTTGAAGTTGTTGGGCTGAAGCTGAACCCCGGTGTTGTAGTCGTTTTTGCGGTACCGGTAGTTCTTTAAGTCATTAAGAATGCGCAGTTTGAAGTTTTCGTCGTAGTCCAGCTCCGGATAGTACTGTGAAGAGCCGTACTGTAGCCGGCAGGTCGCTAGCTTGGCTGAATTGTCTCCGTCAATGTTAAAGGTGTCAAAGAAGTAGGGGTTTTGAGTCATGGCGTCCTTTTTCCTTGACTGTTGAATGAAAATGAAAACATGTTTGGCATCCTTTATACCAGGATTTATCTGCCATTGTCCAAAAGCGTCACGCCGGCTGCTGCTGGGTTGGATCATTTCATTAAGGTACGTCCATTTCTGAGGTTTCAAAAAGTTTTCGTTTGCGAGCTTCTGTCCTTCGCTGGTAAAACGCAGCATTGGAACCCACAGCTCGAAGTTTCTTACCACTATTCTGCGATCGGTGCCACCGTCGTTTTGCCAAATCAGCTCTGCATCCGATTGTAGCTCAATTTCGAACTCCATCTGCATGGGGGGAAGAAGCTTGTCACTCAGCTCTTCGAAGAATGAGTACCTGTTAAGCGGTATGAGGGTTTCAACCATGAGGCCGGCGTGGGCAAGCAAGCCCCTTTGTCTGATTCCTAAGTTAGTGGCAGCGACAGCCGTTACATTGCTATTTGTTGTATCCAAATACCAAAACTGATCTTTCGCTGCGCTCCTCGCAAAGTCATCAGAAAAATCCAACAAGTTCTTTATGAATATGAGCTTGTGAATGTTGTCTACGTTGTAAATGTTTTTGCCCGATGATTTTACCGCAAGTTTTTTTATCAGTGAAAATGAGCCGTTAATGGGCGCTGCCCGGACGTCTGCTGCAACTTGCGCGCCATCCGCGGTTACCTCGAAAGTGAAATCAGCCCGGAAGTAGGCGTTATACCAGTCAAACCAGTTGTCTCGGTCGGTGAGTGTGAATTTATAGTTTGTTTTTACCTGGTGCTGATCGTTTCCCGGGATAGTGATCGGTTTGTCTAACATGATACGAACATACTCTGTTTTTTCCAAATGTTTGTGGCTTCTGAACATCTTGCGGCCTATATATCTTTTTAAAAAATTATTTTAATTTTCTGCTATCAATTGGTTTACTTTCAACCTTGCAGCCCGACCGAGATTTAAGATCTGTTGCAACTTTTTCCGTGAATCCCCGCTTAACTGAGTTGCTACGCCGGGGTTTAGCATCTTCTTCAGTTTTTGTTTCGACTCTGTACTAAGTTTCTGTGATGGGGTCTTTTTACTCTTTGGTTTTACACTTGGGGTCTTTTTACTCTTTGGTTTTACACTTGAGGTTTTCTGGGGTGTGCTATTTCGCAAAACCGCTTGTATCTTGTCAGCCGCTTTTTCTTCTGCTTTTTCTGCGGCTTTTTTTAGCATTCGCTTCGAGGCTTCATTTACAGCCTTCTCCAACGTCTGACGGGTGACCTTCTTTTTGAACCGCTTTCCTATATTCATCAGGGTGTCTCTTACAACCCCCGTACCTTTGTGTCTGTATCTATATGTTCCGTTTGGCGCGTCATAATATCTCGTCCACTCACTCGGATGATTCATATTATACTTATGTGTAAATTATTTTTCTTTTTCTTCTTCTTCAATGATGATACTTAAAGCCACGTCTTGGTCATTCAGATCTATAATGTTGTTGCGCCCGTCCGTGATTTTGATATTTATCGCATTGATTCTATTTTTGTTCACCGGGTGCCATAAGAGGCGGCGGGGCTCTTTTGAAAAGGGGTAGCTGACGGAGAGTTCAGCGGTTGAAAAAGAGAACATAACGTCGCCCCCGATGTTGTCCACAGCCCTTGTAATGAGATCACAATGGACGTAGATCCAGTCGACGCCTCTTGTTATATTTGGCACGTGGTCGCTCCTATTGTTCGCTCCGTCTATTGTTTTCTTGTCAAAACCCAGCAACGCAGCAAATTCACCTCCACTTAGGTCAAGCTCGTAGCCGTCCTCCAACAAAATAACCGCCCGATACGTTGTGGTGTGAAAATACAGCTGAAAAATAAACTTGGATTTTTCATCCTTGGGATCCACTCTTCCGATTAGTGCCTGAATGGTGGTGTTGAGACCGTTGTAATCATACATTCCATCCGGAATTGTCACGGTTTTCCAGTTCTCTGTTTTTTTCCGCCATTTGAATTCGTTGTTGTTGTACCGTTTCGCGATGTTGTACCACGAATAAGACATGGATACCAGCTCATTTAACGCCGCCTTGTACTTTTTGAAGGGTTCTAAAGCAATTGGTGGGTCAAAGTTAATTGTGAAGTCATGTGACTTGCTGTTGGCGTTGTTTTGTTTGGCCAGCTGCGAGTCGAGCAACAGGTTGAAATGAAAATGGGTTGACATGTTGCTTATATAATACTTCCCAAAATTTTGTGGGCTTCTTTTTGTGTTATTTCCTTTAGCTTTACCAGCAACCCTAACATCTGCTGGACCTGTTTTTTCAGCTTCAGTGAAGTGTTGCCCGCCTGTATAGACGCCAGGCTTAAGTGTAGCCTTTCAACCAAAGCGTTTGGATCAACACTTCCACTTCCTTCCATTTCCTTTTCTCTTTCGGGTTCCTGTTCCCAGTCGGGTTCATCATCCTGGGTGTGGGGTAACCTTACTGAAGGCTGTTTATTCCCTTTTCTCCTGTCAAGAATTTCATCTCTTGCCTTTTTTATGTCTGCCAATGTGTAACCGCGGAATTTTGATTTTGGGCTTTTTACAACATAGTCAGGATTGTCTTTATTTTTTGTTAACATGCTGCTCAGTGTCTGCAGGTCAACCGACTCTGATCCCTTGATACCCGGTTCTTGTGGTGGCCCCCATTTACTTGGTTTTTCCTCTGGGCTTGCCGTTAATTCCATTTCTTCCTCTTCAGCCAAAGGTGGTAACGGTGTTGATGAAGGAGATGGTGTTGATGCAGGAGATGGTGGTGGTGATGATGTTGGTGTTGGTGTTGGTGATGGTGATGGTGTTGGAGGTGGAGTTTCCTCATCCGGTCTAAAATCTTCATCAAAGGGGTTGTTTAAATCAAACTCATCCATACCGTAGTCTGGGATTTCTTCTTTTGGCTCAGCAACTGAGTTGCTATCCCCTACTTGGAGTTTGTCAAGCCGCGATGTGATAGGTTTGAACAAATCCTCACCTGAAACCAGGCTAAACCCTTTATTGATTTTGTTATTTTTTATTGCCGCAAGAATGCTGTCGTTCTGCTGCTCAACTTCAGCCTTTTCGCTTGCAAGTTTTCGCCACTTCTTCATGGACATATTTTTGCCGTATATATAACAGAAAAAAATGAAAATTCCCAATTACGATCCCAGTTTGACTACAAAAAGTAATTACAAGCAAGGCCACCCTTGTATGCCAGCAGATACCTTTCGGATGCTTATTTGCGGGCCAAGCAACTCTGGTAAGACAAATATTCTCATGCATATGCTTTACAGGCTGTTGGTCTACGACAAAATTTACCTTTGCGCTAAGAACCTGCATCAAGACAAGTACCAATATTTGATTGATGATTTCGACACAAGAGTCAATCCTGTGGCTGGCTATAATGTTATTGAAGCCGCCAACGATGTTATTCCTTTGGAAACGTTGTCCACTGACAATCAAAAGATTGTAATTTTCGATGACATGGTTTGTGAAAGCAACCAAAACGACATTATCGATTTTTTTATCAACGGTCGCCACCGCAATTGCAGCGTCATTTATCTTTCTCAAAGCTATTTTAAGGTCCCCAAAAACATCCGAGATAATTGTAGCCACTTTTGCATTTTCAACTTTCTTCCCAAAGAAAATAACCGTATTGCCGATGAATTGGGAATTGACAGAGAGCTGCTTGAAAGGGCTACCGATGCTAAATATTCTTTTTTATACCACGACAAACCAAAAAAAACCACACTTAAAAATTTTGACGAAAATATATAGAGATGGGGTTTATTAACGGTGCGACGGGTGCAACTCAAACACATGAAGAGTCTACTTCAATCCGAGGGGAAGCCGGCCCTGCTGGTCCAACTGGCGCAACTGGAGCGCGTGGCCCTAAAGGTGAAAAAGGTGATAAGGGAAATACTGGCCCACAAGGTCCTAAAGGAGATAAAGGTGATGCTGGAGAAAAAGGAATAAAAGGTGATACTGGATCACAAGGACCGACCGGACCTGCTGGCCCTGCGGGAGCAACGGGACCTACAGGACCAACTGGAGCAACTGGACCCGCGGGACCCACTGGAGCAACTGGACCTGCGGGTTCGAAAGGAGCTATGGGGAATAAAGGTGAAAAAGGGGAAAAGGGTGATAGTGGGGATATGTCATCAGCTAGCGTTACTGGTGACATTGTCATGAACGACCATGCAATCAAACAGCTCGCAAATCCTGTCGGCGATCAAGATGCTGTCAATCTCACTTCAATGAAAAAATATGTGGGCTCCTCTGCAATTACAACTGGGCATGCCCATAAAAAGAATGACTTAGGTTTTTTAACCCAAAGGGTTGGTGTTTCAGCTGTAAACAATATTTCTTCTGTTACCGTTGAAGACTTTACATCCAACCTTCACAGTGTCAATAAAAAGGCTTACACTTTTAACATTATAAAAACAAGTAACAATTCTTTCAACTCGCGTTTGGCGTTGAATAAAACACCTCTAAAAGAAGGAGAGTACACTATATGTGTTGAGTTCTTTTACCCTAAAAACAAAAACGACCAAAACTGGTTTCTTAACCCTTTAAACAAGTTGGCCTCCAGTACTATTACCTACCACACCAAACGCTTTGCCACCCATAACCCTCCGTATATAAGGATCATTTTTAATACTTACAAATTAAAAGATAAGAATGACGACACTATCTATTTTGATATTTTAAATCCGGGTTATGATGGTTCAGCACCTAGTGAAAAGGCCGCTTTAATCATTTACGGTGTAAAGGGGTATCAATCAGATATAGACGGAATTATTTACGATGATGTTTTCTTTCTCGATTCCTCCGGTGATTTTACTCTACAAACAAATTTAGATATGAACTTTTTTCAAATAAAAAATTATGATCGAGGCTACACAATTGACAACGATACAATCAGGTTACAAAAAGATTTAGATCTAAACGGTTATGCGTTTAAAGATTTCCGACCTAAAATAATAATACCTGGAACTTGGGATATAAAGGAACAATTGAATCCTCCAAGTGATAGAAAATATGTTAAATTCGGGAATGACTTTCGTGTATTAGTACCATTTCCTTGCTTCCTTGATGGTTTAGCAATTTCTAATAATAAACATGATAGGGCTTTTGAAAAAATAGGTGTGAAGATTCCAATCGATCCAATATCTCATGTGGTATTTAAAAGTACAAGGAATATCGATGGTGTCAATTACCAATATGTGGCACCCCGTTTAAGTGGTGATCGAAGAATTAAATTAAACGAGGGAGATCATTTGGGGATGTATTTCATTGGACTTGGTGATAATCCTTTTAGCACACCCCCAAGAATTGCAAAATATGCAGTTGTAAGTTTAGTTTTAATAGATGATTCTTATTATAGGTAATCAAAAAGCAGAAAAAATAAACAGTAACCCTTGTGTTATTTGTTCAACAAACTTCACTTAAATATTGTTTTTCCGGCGCTCAGTAAAATTCCATTATGATTTCTCGCATTGGGTCTAAACCATTTACCTTACAATGGATCCATTTATGTTCTAATTCATCATCGCATATCTCAACACAGCGTCTGGGGCTGTTGTATTCGTCTATGTCTGGGGAAGCGCAATGAATGATGGAGTCTTTTCGCATACACGGAACACATATCCCATCAACGCCGCAATTTGCGTGTTCAAGACAAAACATAACTTTCACAAGCCTTTGCCGTCTTTGACAAAAAGGGGTTTTCTGCAAATCTTGGTGTACTTCAGCCCAGCCAAGCATTTTACGCTGCCAGAGTTTGATTTTTACATACTCCTTGCGGATTTGTTCTCGAAGTTCTGCCGGAAGTGCTTGAATTAGTTCTAATGTGTCCATAACGTTTAAATGTTGTTAATTATTAATTGTTGTTAACCTGTTTTATTTACATTTGTTTGCGTTTCTTTAAATTGCAGCCCGCCGTCTTCGAAAAAAACTTTATCTATGAAGCTTATTTGCTGTTTATTGTCTCTGTCCGCTTTGTCCCGCAGGTATTCTGCCCATGCTTCATCCGTGTATGGAATGCATTGGTTTAGGGTCTTCTTGATTTTCATTCCATCGATATACACATAGGGGTCTTCTTGATATTTTTTTATTTCTTCTTCGAACTTTTTCGCTGCTTCCGCCATTATCTCAGCCAGTTTTTTATTTAAAAGCTTTTGCATGTGCGTGAGTGACATTTACAGCCCGCTGCTTTTGTCCAAATGGTGGCAAAAAAAATACGCAGCATAAATAGACCTGTGCAAAATGCTTGTGTCGGTCCACATGCTCGTGTGCGCTATCAAAGACCTTTCTTCCCCCTCTTTGGTAAATGATGTCAAACTTATTACGGCTCAAGCTGTGGAAGCTATTCTTGATGCTTCTGAATATCTTGATAGTAATCATCATCCTGAATTTGCCCCCTAATTCTTCAGAGCTTTCTTTATTATGTACTCCACCTGGTCCTGGCTAAACTCATTCGCCATAATTCTGCGGTACAGCTGCGGCGTCATAATTGGTGTTTCGTAAACCGGCTCTCCTGGTCCCGTCAAATCATACTCTTCCATTTCTGTTAAGTCGTATGTTTCTTCTTCCTCACTTGTTTCTTCGGGTTGTATCAGGGTGTTCTTTAAATCTTGCGGGCTCATTTTTTTCATTGCTGTGAGCAGCTCGTCTGAAATGTGTATTGGTGGGTCTATAATTTGTCCTTTTTCCGGTTCTCCGATAAATAATGTATGTTGGGTTGTCAGTCTGTTTTTGGGGGTTTTGGTTTTTTTTCGACTTTGGTTAAGGAGTCCTTTTCTTCCTCGTCCCATTTGTTTACATGACTGCTGCATTCCTCTAAATGCTTGTCCCTGCCGCCCTTTGTTGTAAAGTTGTTTTTCTGTTTTTGCGGTTTTTCCTAAGTAGTATAGTCGGAGTCAAACGAATACTACCGAGCAGCACCCACCTTTGCCTCTTTCCCTAGTATGAAGGGGGTTTATCCCCCGGAGTACTAGTCACGGAAAGAGGCATAATTTGGTGGGTGCGCCCGAGGTGGTATTCGTTTGACTCCGACTATACTACTGCATCTGACAGGATCAACAAAGTTGCTGGAGTGATGAATCAAATGTCTGTAGCTCGGCATCCAGCAGTGTCAGTGATGATTTAAGTTCGATGAACTCACTTACCATCACCAAATAAAACTTGTCTGAACTCAAAATGTGTTGTTCCATAAAATATCCATACCCCTCCTACGGAAGGTTTTTTGGTTTAAACCCCCCCACCCCTCTGGAATTTCCTCTTAAGCCCCATACTTTCCTTTTAAAATTTTTTGGCTTTTGAGACCCCCCACCCCCTCGGAATTTCCATTGACCTTCCATAGGGTGGGTATGGATATTTTCTGGAACTGCACAATACCAACAAATAATTTGACAGTCAATACTTACAAAAAATTAAAAAACAAAAACAAAATCATGGGAGATATTTTTGTTGATATATCAAATTCTATAAATTAGCAAGATCTTATTTTTATATCATAATGATACATAGTAACAAGAATAATAGTTTGAGCTAAACCTCTTCTTCCCAAGTGCATCAGTGCAAGTTTGTTTTGCTCTCATGTGTAGCGCTGTGGTCTCTGTAAGGGTGTGAGCTTCCTCAATACCTAAAATCTGCATGAGAAAAAAACAATCAATGTGCTTTAATCTTGACTCGCTTTCAAAGTTTGCATGAAATAAATCATCAGTTGCTTCATATCAGCGCCAGCATTGCATTCAATATGTCCAAGCGATGGCATTGCAGGCTATCCTTACTGCTTTGAGAGGCTAAGAAACTGAACATGTCTCAGTGCAAAGAAGTGGATTGCTAACAAACCTCTTCATAGACTCCTGGCAAATAGGCTCCCAAATCTCTTATCAACCATTGCTCAGCTGTCACACGTTTTCTACAAAGGTAACAGAGCAACAAATCAGCTCTTTTACAGTTCTCCACTGACAATGAGTAGCACATCTACCCACCATTGTTCATTGAAAACTGTATTTAACACCAGATTGATTAATTATTGTGAGATTTTTCTTGTCAAAACCAAGCAAGTATTACATTTAATATCATCTTAGTCAGGAAAAACCATTTTGCAGTGTTTTACTTTTGACACACTAATTTGCATATGCGATTTTTAAAACTAGTGTTGTCTATGTCCTCGTCAGTTGATTGCCATCATCATGGTAATCAACTGATAAGGTCTTGGCAAAACTAGCTAATTGTTGTTACTGCAAATCATGTAATGCACATCATTTTCTCAGAATACAGTAAGTGATGGAGCTTACAAAAATATTTAATTGGAGGAATGTATCATGTTTCCTGTGTGTGTGTTCACTGACTTACATTCAAACTTCACGTCTAACTTACTTTCCTGTCTTGTCAATCAACTCCTGCCTTGCCTTCAGCCGTAATGCTTGTCCATATTTAATAATGCGTGGTTTCACTCGCAGTACCATTTCCTGTAGAAAGGTTTTTAAATCAGCATTAACTGCTGGGTAGATAAAACAGCATTGCTGGTGCAGTTTCTATTGAGAAGAAATAAGCTTAAAAGAACAAGATCAATGACAGTTTTATGATTGCACATTTAATTGACTTACAGCATATGGCGTTGGTCTGTAGGTAAGAGGCCCCTCAAGTTGCCACAGATCACCAGTTTTACGTTCTTCATCACCATCCATGTGATCTATGATAGCTGATAACTGAAGACCTTCATTTGGTCCAATAACTGGAAGAGCCTTGATTCCAGTTTTATGTCCTGCATACAACAAAACAAAAAACATTTAATTTTTTTATTTACTGCTCAACCACAAGATGTGGCTTTTCCTAAAGCTCACTACACTAACAATATTATTCTACTAAAAGTTCAAGGTTGGCCAAATAGTCTCAGTTAAGGTTCCTTTCATTAGAGGTACTACCCACGGTTTGCAGGAAACTTGTCTTTGGAAATAACAAGAAGACATTACCCAACTCATAAAACAATATTTTTTACTAAGTTATCAACACAGAGTGATGAAACAACAAATTAACATCGAAAGTGCTTATACCTCCTGCTTTTCTTGCCCCTTCAATGCTTTCACCAGGGTACAGGGGAAATGGCTCCTGAACAGAAAAAAACCTTGCCTGAGTACTTTGATGAAAAAGTGAAGAATACCGAAATTAGAATCAAGCATTTATTTTCCTTTAGTTCTATATCATGAATTGATTAATTCAGTGGTCTGTCTGGCATGTTTTTGTTTTAAGGTTGTTGAGATCACAGCTTTGTCAATAGAGGGTTGTCAACATCCTTGAGTTGAATGAAGCAATGTTTAACTCACCTTAAAAAACCTCATTTCTCTGTAACCATGATTCAGATCACACTGTTTGCCTGGTTCACAAGGCTGTCTACGACAAGTCAGAGTGTTAACGAGTTAATAAAAATTAATGAAATCATAACATACTTCATAATTTAGTGTTATTAATAATTATTTTTCAGATAACATGTGGAGTAGGATAAAAGATTTTACTCACTTGACTGGATTCTCTACGACGCAGTAGTGGCCAGGTGGAATCACAACATACGGCAGAGGACCTTCCACTAATTTATGATTGTCTTGAAGAATTAAACTCTTAGGTCCCACCTCTAGTACAGTGACATTGGTGTTCTAAGAACAGTGCAGAATGCGCCACATAAATAATAAATATAAGTTAGAGTGATCAGCATTTAATTTCTTGTGTCATTATAATATTATTCATAATCAAGTATATGTGTGATATTTACCTTGCCCTGAACTAGACCAGCAAGGAGAATTTGAGAAAATGATCAAGATAAAATTTCTCCAATCAATAATGATCACGCAATAATTTAAGGAGAAAATAGTTTTGTATCTGCTAACTGATTAGAACAACATAAGATAGTTTCTGGGGGTGGGGCTTACCAGTAAAACTCCCTCTATGGGACAGGTGTACAAGACAAACAGGTGACAGGTGTACAAGACAAACTTATCTGACAGCAATGCTACCCTCACCAAGCAGCTTTGCAGTTGTTCATGCGGTAAGTTTGTATTTTCCCCGCAATTCTCAAACAAAGGTAACTTGACAACTGAACAAATATAACTCTGACGTAAAACCGCCGCCATGACGTCACTATCAAGCCCCTTTCACTTTCCGGACGGATCGAGCTTTGTAGCACTTCTCGACGAACAAGAAAAAATAACTTGCGAATTCAATGCAAAAATATTGAGATTGCATTTCACGTTCAGCTTCTGTATTTCCATTACAGGGAGATCTGATGGTCTATTTATTTCTGTGCATGAGCAACAAAGATTAAGAACTTACTGAAAGCGAACAACAAATCAAAAGTGATCAAAATGTGAAGAACAAACTCGGATGATTCTGCATATAGCCGAGTTATTTGAAACTATTCTGTTACCGCAGAGACCAGGTCAATATCAAGATTACCAGAGACTTAAGGATAAAAAAGGTTTGGAAGATCAGCTGGAAACGGGCCTTCGAAAGTTCCTGTTTATCAAAGGTCGATAAAATCTGATAAAATGCATGGAGCTCACTTCCAAGTTATTGTATAAAAAAACGATTCAAAAACTAAATTTGCTTATACGATGCACTTACTAGATCTAAGAGGTGAACATACTGCATTGGCTGGATACGGACGATGTTATTCATTTTGTTCCTGCAAATACTGTAGTTCGCTAATAAAATACCCACTTGTGCAAGCTGCAGGGCAAAACTCCCAACAATGATCCCAGGGGACCCAGGGCACCCAGGGTTCCCAGGGCATTCTGGATCTCGCTCGTTACCAGTGCTCCTCGTGCAAGGTCTTTTCTTCCAAATTTGGTATGTAGAAAATTTCCCGGGAAAGTTGAAATCTCGCGCGTTGCATTACTGCCCTTCAAGCTGCTTACTCGAACTTGAACCTTGCTCTTACAGTTTTGTTTTCGACGAAATGTTCCGCCCTTTAGAGCCTTTTACGTGAAATACAGCAATCAAATTTTACTTGCAGCCTTCTTTCAAGCACTTTCGAGAAGATGATGGTGGAAAATGAGTGGTGGAAATCGCAACTCGCATTAGAAATCCACGACGTTCTCCGTGAGAAGGAAACGAGATTGCCTGTGTTCACTTCGTCTTCGCCTCAATTGAAGCTCCGGCGTTTTCTCGTGGACTGGCTCGCTGTATTCTCCGAGAAGATTAAAAGTTCGCATGGAGTTCTTCATTTAGCTGTTTATTACATGGATTACTTCATGGACAAATTCGATATTGACGAACGCCAACTTTACCTTGTCGCTTTGACGTGTTTGCTGCTGGCGGGTAAGCTTGTGCCACAAGCCATCTCGTAAAACACAATTAAAAAGTCCAAAACATACGTGAGCTACGTGCTTTTAAACTTCACATGATTTCCGTGGTTTTCCACTCCCTCTTTCAAGCTTACAGTTGATTCAAAACGTGAAGCTTCTTTAGAAAACGGTTGAGAAGGATGCATTACACAACTAAATGGGAAAATGTATCGAATTAAAAAGAAAAAGAAAAAGAACGGATCATAAGTAAACCAATGTGATGTGATGCCTTTGGGCTTTTGATGGGTTCCCTTTTGTAGCTTGTCTTAGGTTGCCGATACTCAGTACGCAAATCAAATGAGTATAAACCCCTTTGGGACAATTAATTGCTTTTCTGACTGCCTTCGTTGTAAAAGGCCATTGTTGAAATGTGTAGTGTTTTTTACCTTTTAATTGTATTTAGGTGCAAAACAAAACTTCCATTTCTAGGATATAAAGCCACTTCTCAGGCTAAACGTTGTTGCTTATATACCAGGCAAAACGCTCTCGGTCGCTTATTCCGCAGTCTAAGTATTGTCTTTTACTTTTAGTTAGAAACTCTTCGGAAATAAAATAAGGATTATGTAAAAGAACATGGTTAATCGAAAACATTATTCATACTTTTGTTCTCTTTTCTTTCAGCCAAGTTCGAAGAAAACGAAGAAAAGATTCCTACTATATCTACTTTGAATGGCTATGTTCATAATCTATTTACCACAGCAGAATTTCATCAAATGGAACTTCTTCTACTAAACTTTTTCTCCTGGAATTTAGACTTACCGACACCTGTACACTTTATGGAATACTACTTGATACATGCGATTTCAGTGCAGGATTGCCAATCAGGAAGGAATGTTGATGACTGTACTAAACCAATGGCTTATACCAGGAAATATGTGCATTATTTCCTTGAGATTGCTTTACAAGGTAAGATATGAAAATATGGAAGACTATAATAATTATTAGCGAGAACAGGCAGGCTCTAAAAAACTTAGTCCAGATACCAGCATCTCGTCCAGGGTGCAGTGGCAATACTCTTGGTCCCTTCATGACATGGAAACTGGAATTTTATGGCCAGTCTAATGATGTAAAAAGAAAATGACTGATTTAACTGCTTTGTGTAATTGAGGTGATCATAAAAGATTGATAAACTGATATGAATGGCTTCCACTGTTCTCCCTCTCATTCAGATCATTCATTCCTGGGGTTTCCTCCTTCAGTAATAACATCAGCAGCAGTCGCAGCGTCAAGGCTGCGGCTTCATCTTTCTCCATCCTGGACACCTCTTCTAATCAAGGTTACATCATATACATGGGAACAGATTGCACCTTGTGTGAACATCATGTTAAGGTAGGAACTGTTTGGTTGTGTGAATAGCTAGCTCTGAATAGCTAACTCTGACATGTAAATAAAAATAACTGTGATTCATCTTCATAAGAATCACATAACCTACATGTATTTTGGATTGGTGTATGCTGGAATATATCTTGCCATAGCAGATCTTGGCATAGTCTTTAGTTCCTAAAAGTGATTTGATCAACACTAAATAATTCCTAATACCTTGACAAGCAAACACATAACCATAAGAAAATCATAAAAAGGGTCGGAGTGTTTTGCTAGACCAGCTGATTCTCAGAACTAACGTTAAAAAACCTGTGATTATCAGTTAGGAGATTTAGTATGTTGAGTTGAAGGGTTATTAAGTATTTAAAGGAATAAGGTTAAGTCTTCAATGAATGGGGTTTATTAGAGAGGCCTATCAGTCCAGAGCTTGTCCCAGTTTCCATAGCAGTATTTATCAACAAAGAGTTGACATTTATACTCTCCCCTGGACATGATCTAGTCCATTGCAGGGTTACACACCAGCATCATTTGCTAGTACCCATTTGTACAACTAGGAGGAAAGGGGCATTATACATGTAAAGTGACTTGCTTGGCCCAAGAACATAACACAGTTACCCTGGCCAGGGCTCAGAAACCAAACTACCCAATCCAATGTCCAGTGCAATATGTCATAAGAAAGTTAGTGCAGTAGGTAATATTTTTGTTGTTGTTTTCAATCTTTTTTAGGGCACATGATGCAGATGAGAAAGCCATGTCACAGCAGAAAGCAATAAATGCCAAAGGGTGAAATACCATTATAAACACTGGAAGGAAATAATGACAAAATGGGAGGCAAATAATGCACATATCAGAATATGAACAGAGCGTCTGGCATGGACTTTTAATTTCTGTACCCAAATCAACATCCTCTTAATAAGTGTGATGGAATTAGTTTTTCAGTTGGCTGGAGACTACTGATTCATGATATCATATAGATTTCGATCACTAAATTAAAATGACTGAAATTGGCTTCTGAAAACTGTCAATTAACTGATATTGCCCCCTCTAGGGCAGCAGCAAGTATTTACTTATGCCAACCATGACAGTTATGCATCTTTTTCCTATAATACAAAAGCTATCACAGTATTGAAACTTGTTCCACAATGTCTGGCCAAATCAGTAACAGTTTATCAAGTATGTGTGTTGGCTCCTTTATTCCCTAACCACTGGTGCAAACCCACACATGAACTGAAAGTAGCATCAATACAGCTGGGTGCAAATGGCCACTGGATTAATAAAGTTTTGCTTATTGCTGTTATTGCTATCGTCATCACTTTACTAAAGCTTCCTATTGTGTTTAAAAACTGGAGCCACTTTAAATTCCCCATTATCTTGTTACTGCATAATGATCAATAATAAATTAATCAATTATTTTTAAATAAAATAATGACCAAGCTCTCACATGAATGGGACACTACCCTTTGAGAAAACAATAGAACAAACAGGAACAATGCCCCTTGCACCAAAAACAATAGCAACTGCTACCAGGTAGAATTGCAAGCTTACAAGAGCTCCTGCTCTGACTTGAACAAAGACCTTAAATTTCCTGGCGTTGGTGCCTTTCTTTTGCTTCTGTCATTCAGAATTTGTAACTTGTAAAAGGGTCACAGATCAGTTCTTATGGCTTTAAAATCAACTACATGTACACTATTTGAAATCTCTTTACCTTGGACAATTTTTGGAAAGGACTCCAGTGATACACATCCTACTGCGTGTAGAACGGTTTGATTAAGTGCCTTGACTTAAAAACACCGCCGTTTATTGGAAATGGTGCTAATTAGGATGCAGCAGTTTTTCATAAAATCAAACTTTCTTCTGAGTTTAAGACAGCTTGGTGTTTGAATACGTTTATTTAAAATTCTCAAACTAATTGGAAAATAAAATGACAACACAGCCTTTAAACATATTATATAGTGAATACTTTATTTTCTGTTGTGTTTTTTTTTGTGCTACGGTCATTTGCAAATTCCAGTTTGTTCTTGAAATAGAATCTTCCACTTGGAAAAAACTTCTATTGCCAGTGATATATTTGTTTTCCTCTATAACAGTTGTGTTTTTTACACAAAGATGACTTATTATTTAACCTTTACTAAAGTTCAGAAAGGGACCTTGCTAGAGTTTTTGAAATAAATGTAAACAAATCATTAAAGTGCTAGTTACACTGTTTTGCGAAATATGGCATTTTCTTTAAGTTGTAGATTCATTATGTAGCCAATTTTCACTGAGATAAAAAAAATGAAAGTGTCTGGCCTTTCTTTAAACAAAGTATTAGAGAAACTTATTAAAAAACCCTCGCTGGCTGCCCTTTTGAACTTCTCAAAGGGTGTAGAAGCACAAAATAAATATTCATAATAGTAATACAGTTCTTTATTAGAAAAATATATTTTCTTATTAATATTTAAACTGTAACTACATTTTCTATCAGATACATGTAGGCTGATGATTAGCGTTTTGAATATAACAAAAATAGATTTATTTATTTGTGAGTGAGTGAGATAAATATGCCATTTGTAATAATTTGGTACACCCATGACTGATTGTGGTACAACAAACACCCAGTAGAATTACTGCTACTAAAATATAACTTTCACTAACTGGGAAAATCTATTTTAAGGAAAACATTTTAATTACTAAAACAAAGTACATTGTATAACCATATGTAACCATTTTCAGTCAGAATGCCTGAAGATAAACAAGTTTTAGCTTTCTTTCCCTAATACATGTTCAAGATATAGGTAAATCTTAAATAAGTTCACATGAATGTCAAATATCTCTTACAACATTTGAACTCACTACTTTGCTAGCCACATGTTAAAGAATGACTGCATTTGTGCTCTGCTCTCAGCTGAGTGAATATTAACTGTAGGAATAATCTTTTGTGGTTTAACAAACTTTACAAATCTCTCCAATTCCCTGAAACTGCTGTGTTCACTGTATGGCACACCTTGTGTAAGACAAACACCACATCTCAGTAATAAAACAATTTGAAACATTCATTGAGTATTCACTAGATTGCAAAACAGGCATATTTTTTTGCGAACATGTTCGAGTGGTCTTCGCATGTGAGGTCTGGAGTATTCACCAGCAACCAGATTACTCCTTGTGGAATTGAGGGGGGGGGGGGGGGGGGGAGGGGTTGGGTTAAGTCAGGCACTAGGATGAGGTTGGGCATGTGTTACTGAGATCACATTTTATGAGCAGACCACTGTAAACGTGTACATACCATAAATTGTAACCTTTCCTCTCTTGGAAGGTTTAATCATGGACAAGTCATCTCTTTTCGCACTGTGCTCCCATCCAGTAGGTTTAAAAGCCAGCAGCTCAGTGAATTGTGATTTGTGAGACTCTAAATAAGCTGCAAGATTCTAACAAAAGATAACATAGGTCATCACCAGCTGGTCTTCACCTTTTCATTTCAATTGTTTATTTTCACTACAGTCAGATTACAGTCATAGGACAGATCTGCAGAGTGTACATATACACGCACACATCACAGAAGTGTCTGCAATGAATGAAGAAGAGTCTGAAAATTAAAGAATGTTACAAATTAAATACACCACCTGTAATGTTAGCTTTCCCATTGGAAGCACATGAACCTTTCCTGCCTTCCAGTCTGTTGTGATTACGGACTTGATATGATCTGATTCAAGACAGTCAAGAACTTTCTTCTTTTGTTTTTCTACACTGACTTTACATCCAAGTGCATCTGCAATGGCTTGTGAACAAAAGAAACACAGTGCAACTCAATAATAATTATTAAGAACATTTTTCATAGCCATTTAATCTGGGCAACCTATTACATGTAAATCTTTGTTACAGCAAAATGCTACTAGCATATAGTAATTTGGTTGATTTAAACTTGACTTAATGATCTCTTTCTTGCAAATGTACAAAGTAAATTGATTGCAAAATTAAGGAGTCATTGAGTCTCAAACAAAGCCTCAGTACTTACAAAGAAAGACACGTTCTTTTCCAATTGTGTACGAGCCACAAACAATCAGCGTCGTTGGGTTTTGTTTGCATGCTTCAATGGCCTTGGAAACTGCAAAGTTTATGGTTTCTTGTTGAGGTGGGAATGAGTATTCAGGATTGCAGTACCTAAAATATATACCTCTTATTAATCGAGTTCGAGGTCCGTACTGTAAAATACGGACCAAGTTTTTTCCCGTCGATTTATGGCCCAAGCGCGAAGCGCGTGGGCCATAAATCGATGGGAAAAAATGAGGATCCGTATTTTACAGTACGGACCAAGGTTAATAAGATATTTATTATATCTCTCATTCTGGAGAAAAGAAACCATTTCAAGTCAATCGCGGCTACATTTGAATGACGCGCGTGTCAAATGCAAGAAGAAAGCAAAATTTATTGGCTTACGAAAACAGTTTGCAGTTGGCTCGCAGAGACGTGAATCCAAACTTCAAACGTTTTAATTTTACAATTAATCTGTACAGCTTCTTTCTGTGGAAAACTGGATACAGTTCAAGATTACTTTGAAATAACTCCTGAAGTGATGTGATGTTTGATAAACAGAGAAGAACAACTCTACTGAGAAGAAAGCGGTGAACGCAAGCAACAAACAATAATTTCGTCGAAAACATAAACAACCGGTAAAAACCTCAGAGACCTCCGTCTACTTTTAAGCGCTTTGTTGTGTCGTCCTGAGAGGTGTTTGGTGCAGAATTCTTGTTGGAAAATGAGTACACTATCGAACTTTTGTCTGGGGTGAACTCGAACTATCCGGCCATTTTCAAAATAATAAGCGGACGTCGTTAAAAATTTGCCGAAGAGATCGTCAACAACAGCAGCAGGTACGTTGTTTTGAATGTTTTGTTCGTTTACTCTCGACTAGCCTGCGAATACAGCCGCCTCTCATTCCGGGAGCGATGAGAGGCAGCTGTATTTGACAAACTCTTGACAAAACTCTTTAAATCTTTTTCATTCAGAATTCGACTTCTCTACCTTTCAGCAGAGAGAAAATTGTCAAGTTTCTGACTTTTGTAATGCTCGGGGTCGGGGACGCTTTCAGTTTCTAAAAGATCTGAAAAATCTAGTTTGAATTTTGTAAGACCCTGTTCTTTTCGCTTTTGTTTCTCAAAATGTTTTGTCCGAATGCAGATGTTTTCAAAGTAGCTTTCAGAATTTTCGTTGTAAGAGATTTTGATAAACAAAACTTATCGCATCAGGAGAACTCTCAAATTTCGTGGGCTGTACTGTAGAATACGGCCCGTAAAATTGACCAATCACAGCGCGCGTACTGTCTTAGAGATATAATAAATAATCATAAAACAATGATATCTGATTATATGTTAGCCTGCACAGCAAGCATTCTGTTACTCGCGTGAACTCTTTATTTGTACTGGAATGCTTGGTATGCAGGCTTATTGTATGTACAACAAGAAGCACACTGCAAGTGAACCTTTGTACTAACACAAGATTGAACCATATAGTAAAATCTCAAACATCAACTACGCATTGGTTCCTACAGGGGTGTAGCCAGGATTTTTCCAGGGGTATGCACAATTATCCAAATCCCCTCTCCACACCACCCCCCTTCCCCCTCCAATTCCCCTCAAGTCCATAATATTGTAAGGAATGCTTAAATTAAATTAAATTTCTTTTATCATCTGTATAACGAGGTTATGTTGTAAGCGCAAGCGTTCTTACTTGATATGAAATGACAACTAAATCGTAAAATTCTAATTATTGCTTTCTTGAATTTATTGAAGAGCTTTGATCGCTTATTAGACCAACATATTAGTGGTATCTCAGAGTTTTATTCACAAATAAAGTGATTTTATACTGCTGTGTGCCACATTGTTTTTGACTGGCATCTGTTTAAAAGTATTGCATGAAAAACAAAGCAAGAATGCTAAAAATGATTTAGCCAAAAATGCACAGCATTTATAACAAAAACTTATTTAAAAGACACTAGATATAGATTTAAGTGTAACTTACGTAGTGTCAAGGTACAACACATCAATCTTGCAATGTTGTAACTCAGGATATTGTTCCATTGCAGTTGAAGCACGAAAGTCACCTTTAATTTTATAATACGTAAAATAAAATATTGAATTAATGTAGAATTGAAAATAAATATCAGTTAAATCAAAAATGTAAATAAATTCCCTACTGAGAAAGCATTTGCCTTGTTCTGAACTGCAGTACATTCTGATGAAGGATAGGTACCTTGCATATTTGTCCAACGGGTTGCAGGAGTAATCATGTTGTAAGAACATGGGGTATAAAAAGCAGTAGTATAGCAGCTCTCATAAGCTTGTAATTCTATTGGTCCTCTAGTGTAGCAGCTCTTGTAAGCTTTTATTCTACCGGTCCTCTAGTGTAGCAGTTGCTATTGTTTTGGGGCTAGAGGCAATGTTCCTGTTGTTTGTTTTATTGTTCTCTCGAGGGATAGCAAGCCATCCATGTGAGAGCTTGTGAGCCTCTATCCAACCCAAAGTGCAAATGTTAATGTTGCCAAGAGATGATCTGTGTAAGTTATCAATCATTAGCCTACCTGTATGTAGGTATGTCTGCCCATTAGTAAACTGGAACAGAAATAGCACAGCTCCTGGACAACTGACAAAAAAAGAAAGTTTAAAAAGATACTCTTTCAATAAAGCTGCATAAAAAACAATGTAATGAAGAACTTACTGGTTTGCCTCCAAAAGTGTCACTTGAACATTTTCAACAACAGTAGGAGTGTTCATGGGCAGCGGATGAACATAGTTCTTTTTAACATACAGCTTTGATATAACCAGATTTGCTGTGATCTTGAAAAAAGAAATAATTATCATGACATTAATCAATGGCTCTTTTGAATTATTATATTCCATAAAGTCCCATACACTTTTTCCATCAATCATTCAATCCATCTACACGTATCTGGTCTGTAGATCCATCAGGGTTGGTTAGTAATTTCAGTAAGGCGCACCTCCCATAAACAATACTGTACATGGTACCTGATGGGGAAGTCTATTGTAAGGGGGCACCTCCACTAACTGGGCACCTTCTGTAAGGAGACACCTCCAAAAAAGGGAAACCTCCCATAAACTAGCGACAACTGGGATATAAGGGAAAGCTCCAAGAAACACCTCCTGTAAGGTGACAATGTACCTTTATAATAATTTGTTTATTTTCCTCCCATTTATTCCATCCACACATGTACATTTCTCAGACTGTCTACCTGGACAGTTTGTTAGTGGGTGGGTGGGTTAGTCAGTCCTAATATGGGGATATTTATTTATACAATGTAGTAATGTACATGTAACATGTTTGATTCACCTTACTGCAGTACACAGGATTTGTGAATTTCCCATTCAGTCCGGCATAGTGATCATAATGAAAATGACTCAAGAAATAGGCACGGCAGCCAGGGATGTTGCCATAACGAAAAGCATCCACTGTAATACCACAGTTAGGGATCTTCTTGTAGAATGGACAATTCTGCCGAGATCGAGCACCAGTACTGACAGCAGTAGCATCTTTACCTTGACCTGAACTCTGACCTTCAGAGGTATAGCCTGCATTTTTTATATCCCGATTGTACTTTGTCCTTGTTCCCCAGCCACCATGTCTTTGAGAGACAGAGGATACTTGTGATGAACTTGCTGCTTTGGTATCACTCTGAGCTGCTATTTTACTATCCATGTGTTTCTTCAAAGGTCTCAAGCCAAAGAACACTCCTATATCTGTTTGTTTCAGAGATGCCTTGCTTGTAGTGGCTTTCTTGTTTTCTTTTGCAACAAATGACAAAAGTGATTGTTGTTTCAGTCCCGTGGTTAATTGCTTAGACTGAGTTTCCTCCTTAATATCAATTGTTTGTTCTAAAGGCAGCGGGCATTGGGATTCATCATCATCACTGCAACATTCAATCTTTACATTATTTTTTGAGTGTGTAACTGCATCCAAAGATTGGGAGAAATGCCTACATTGTTTATCATCAAAATTGACACCTCCTTGACTTTCGTCATTTTCCTGATCTTGGGTTCTGTGACAAGATGCTTGTGTGCCTTCATATAGACTTTCAAAAATCAGAGGATCTCCAAACAACTCGTCATCTGACCACATTTCAAAATTTTCTGTCTCAACATCTTTCATTGATTCATCATTTACCACAGATTTGCAACGTTCTTCATCATTTGTAGGCTTTGTTTTATCAAACACAAAATGAAATTTGTCTGAAGTTTTATTGTTGTCTAAATCCTTTCCATCTGTTGCCACACTTTTTAAACTATCAGTTGCATTTACTGTCACCAGGTTTTCAGAAAGTCCAGAGATATTCTTGTCACTATGAAACTTGCTCTCTTCATTGTTGTGATCTGAAAGAATGTTCCCTCTGTTAAGATTGCTCTTCTTATGGCCGGAAATCTTGTTCTTTGTTTCTGCGCAGGAAATATGTTCTCTATCAATAGAGGAAGTGGACATATCCAATTTATTATGGGAAATTTCCAGGGGTTTAATGTCTCTATTATCTTCACCAGAAATGTAAGCTGTTAATTCACAGTCCTCATCTTCATTGTTGTCAAGCGCACCTGAACACTTCTGGTCTGAAAAGTTTAACTGTCTTGAGGGTTGAATCTTTCTTTCCACCTTCAAAAAAATATGGATGATACAGTCATTAAATACAATAATACCGACTGAGATGAAACGGAATGATAGAGAATAAGGAGGAAAGAAACAGAAGAGGGAAGATGGAGACAGCAAGAGGGAAATACTAAAAGCAGTTCTGGTGAATTTGTTTACCAATTCATCCTGGTTGCTGTCAATTTCTCCTTCATCTTTTGTTTTCAAGCTGCCATAGCTCCTGGTAGTAGCCAGAAGCTTGTGAGAATATTTCTTATAATGAGGAGAAAAGGTGGATCTACAGCGCAGGCCCTCAGCACAATCACCTGTAAAAGAAAACAGTCACACAACAGAAATAAAATTCTCACAACTGGCTGTGTGTTCTATCCTCACTTGTCTGATTTGAGCCCATGGTCACCATAAAAATAATCTTCCATATATAATTATGTCATTGCCGTTGTAACCAGCCAGGCAATGAAGTGACAGTCTGATGAACCAACCGAGTGACCAACAGACCCATCAACTGGTCCACCAATTGATCAAAACCAAACAACTGACCAACAGCCCCTGCTTGAAGCCAACTCTTTAGTCTGACTGACTGACTGATTGATTTATTAATTGATTTAACAGTCCATACCCTGTAGATCTGATACACTAATCCACTCAATGAACAATAATGTCTCATTACATTATCATTAAACTCCTTATTGCACGACTGTGTAAAACGCACTGCTGCATACCTACGTAGGAATATTGGGTTTCCAAACACTCCCAAACATGCCACCCCGGAGACCGACCAATCATTGCATTGAAAGGCATCTGACATTTTGGGCAACAGCCATCCACGATGTCTTTCTGTGGCGTTACTTTATCGTTTAAAACAGGTGAGCTCGATTGATTTAACCGTGTTTGTTGATGAGTTGGGCTGGAATCCTCATTTTCCAACAATTCATTTGGACCACTGGAAGAATCTGACCGCTTACGCTTTTGTCTCCCGTTCCTCAAATTTCCCCTAACTTCACTTGCTCTGGAATTGTCCTGGCTCGTTGCTTGCGAAGTTTCCAAATGACTTGATCGTTGAGCTTTGTTTAGAGTGTTATTTAAGCGTTTTGACTTTGCGTTCTTGGGTAGAAAAGTTGATGACTTTTCCCGCCTAAAGGTCGAGTTTTGAAGATTTCTTTTGAGCTGCTTTAGGGATTTTTCATCCCAGATATCATCTTCGTCTTCTTCTCCCTCCATTTTATGAAAAAGAAAATCTATATAGTACGTTGCATTCACAAATTTGTGTTGATTTTTAAAGCCAGCTCAAAACAACCGGTATTCAAACAGCGTCCGCCATATTGAATTTGTCAAATTAGTTTCGATACACAATTTAGATCATACTTGACGTGGTCATTGCTAATAAGTAACACCGCTGGTTAGCAGAGAACGAGTGTTCGATTACCTCATCGTTTGCAATCGAAGATCGAAGTCTTGACAAAGTGCGAGTCAGCGAGTCATGCGAGCCATTCCGGCTACAGATTGTTGAAGGCATCGGGCATCGCCACAGTTTTCGAAACCTTTGTCTACAGTATCTTCCATATTCAAAATTAGCGTCAAGTCTTCAGTTTAGTTATGAATGTGCAAACGCTGGAGAGTTCTAGCCTTCAGAGTATCGCGAAGGACATGAACTTGTGGTGTAAGTCTTCGATCGAAGATCTTCATCGGTGCAAGTATGTTCTGGGTCCTTTTGATGGCTTAAGTAAGTAAGAGTGAAGTCAATATAAGTGGAAAGAGAAGTGATGACTTTGTTTTGAAACTAGGCTCTTACGAGATTACGGAGGGGGTGGAATACTTATGGACTATTTTAAGGGGGTACTTAGGGTAGTAGAAACGTTCAAACTATGTCCATTTTAAAAATTTATAACTTAAATGTTAGCGATTTTTTCAAACAAAAAATTACACAGCCTAATTGTATAGACAATAGGCTTTCAGAAAATGTATATCGGAGGTGTCAATTTTCACACCTTAGGTGTGAATTCCTTTGTATATCGCAGGCCCAAAAACACAAAGATCGTAAAAATTTGGCTTTCCCGTAA
Organism: Meandrina meandrites; assembly: GCA_963693305.1. Taxonomy (NCBI): domain Eukaryota; kingdom Metazoa; phylum Cnidaria; class Anthozoa; order Scleractinia; family Meandrinidae; genus Meandrina; species Meandrina meandrites. Next base: position 695,414 of record OY855905.1, on the reverse strand, counting down.
GAGATACCAAGAAAATTTAATTGGAGCTGATTAAGGGTTAAAATATGCACATACCTTGAAATACCCAGGGTATGGTGGCATTTACTTCTGGTTATTGTGGTTCTAATTATTTTCATATGTGCCTCAAATTTGAACAGCCATAATTTTGTCAAAAATGTCTTCTCCACGCTCAGTGGGTAGTTATACACAGTTTCCTCAATATTGCACAAATAAACAGTACAAATTTCACCGAGATCTGACAATTCTATATCTCAAAATTGCAAGTACGTTTCTAGGCAGTCAATTACGGCAGCAAAATTAGCAAATGAAAACAGCAAAATATGTGTTCGACGCTTTGTTTTTTGCCACGCCATTTTGAATTGTTATAGGTAGACCGCTGTTCAGTGTGTTCAAGTTCGTATCATTACGATTGCTCCACGAAAAAGCACGAAAAAAACGGATATTTCAGATTTCGCAATTGCATTACGGAACTCACGCTGCGTTTTGTCTGGGGTCTGTCAGGGTCGGATATCAAGACAGCTTCTTTGTGGGCTTGAGAAGGCTTAAACAAAAGCCATGTATTTAGTGAATGCTTTCAAATTATATTGAAGATGAAATATGAAAGAATTTTGCTGTCTTTGACTGAAATTACATGTCGTAAAGCCGATTCATGTAACATTGCTTTCAAGGTGAGGTCACATCGACTCAGATTGCAGTGCACTAATCATTAACATTGCAAAGTGGCGCTTGTAGCAACCAACTTTGGCCTAATTTTTCTCTGCTTCTAAGCTAAAAGAAGCCTCCATCTTTTGCATTTGTTTTAACTTCATTAATATCTTTGAAAAGAGCATGTTTTTTGGTTTGGTTTATTTTTGACATTTGAGTAGTTCTACTACCTTAATTAAGACTGGAAAAATTCTAATATAAGCTTACCATTATAATTTCTTGTTTTTAGGGAAACTAAACAACGTTACACAGCAACACAAAGTCCATAGTCTTTGGAGTAACACATGCCGTATCTATTCCCGGGCCCCATCCTTATTTTTGTTAAAAGACATTTTTTTTCTAATGACTCCCCCCACTAAAAACATTTTGGGTGTACACACAAGAAAAGGCCCCCCTCAGTTCTAAGGGGCCCCTTAGTTCAGGGTCTGGATCTGCCGCTGCTAAACAAAATATGTGCAGCTTAAGGGTGCAATTATTGTGTCTCTTGTAGGCTTCATCATATTTCTTGGTGGAGAGGGGAGGGCAGAGGGTCTGGAAGGTTGATTGTACAGTGAATCCAAGCAGTGAAAAGCTCTGCTTTAGAGCTCCATGCTTGTTTTCTTAAGAGTTTGTTAGTGTTCAAGTTAGCCTAACATGTCCGACCAACTGATGATCATTGAATTTTTCTTTCAATCATCAGACTCTGACCTCATTCAAAAGCTGTTGAATATTCTTTGTGAGAGAAAGCAGTTAAAAGTGTCTCATGTTCACATCCTTCTTCACTCCAATATCAAACATCTGGACTTAAGTGTGTGCAGCTCACTTGTCACTGATCAGATAGCTGCTGTTCTGGGATGTCGCTGTAAGGTGTGTATTATTTTTATAGTTCATACTTGGTAAAGTCTGCCATTGCTGATCTGGAATTTGGTCAGGTAACAGCTATTGCAATGTCTCGCATGAAATGTTTGCTACCCTTCGAGTACAGTATAGCAAACAACAGGAGCAATGCCCGTAGCCCCCTTGCTGCACTAGACGGGTTGAATTTATGAGAGCTGCTATGCTACTGCTGGATTCAAATGCACTAATCATTAGACCACCAACATGCATTGTAGTTAAAAGTAAAGAGAACGTATTATTCCAGAATATATCAATACCAGGGTTCAAAATAAAATTTCGTTTTTAGCCTGAATTTGTCGGCTTTTTTTGGCAAGGCTCATTTTTTTCCCGGCTGTGTTTTTAAGGGACACAATCCATATGCATACATGACATATCCATAGGTTTGCAATGCATTCTGGGGCGATTTCAAATACAGTCGGCCATTTGCAAGTTTTTCGAAGTGAAAATATTTTACGGCAAAGCAAAAGAATGGATTGGAGCAATGTGACTTCTTTTCTTACTTTGAATGTTTGAGAAGCAAATAAGATCTTCCAATATAATTTTCTGGAGGGACACTATACCTGAGAAGGTGGGGGGCCCGTTATTCATCTTAACACAGAAATGAAGTCGCCACATAACTTTTGGCGACTAAACCGCAAAACCAGAAGTTTTAGTCGCCAAAGATGAAATTTTGATCGCATTATTAGCCACCAGTGGGTCGCATTTTCTAGCCCTGTAGCTGCTTTATTGTCTGATATAAAATGTTTCCTTCAACTTACAGCAACTTTGATTTCAGTTGACCGATCAAGGCATTTGATATTTTATATTTCTTCGGTGAAAAGTAGCCGGCAAGTGTCGTCAAAGTGCCGGCTACCGCCGACAGCCGGCTGCTATTTTGAACCCTGAATACCCTTCCCACAAGAGTTCCCCCCCCCCCCCCCCCTGGCATTTCCAGTTCAGCTTAGTGCTATCCTGAAATCCCCTGCACCTCTGATTTTCTAATAACCTTCCTCTCTAACCATTTAAAGGAGCTCTGTCACTGGGATTTTGCAGAATTTTGGTGTAAACTGTTCTGAAATTAGTGGTAGGCAACTTATCCCATGAAAAACATTACCTTTGAACATTTAAAGGAAGATGTAACCTTAATATGTGGATAGAAATCTAACAAACAGCTATAAAATATCGATTTTTTGTGGATGTGCAGAAACAATTTGGAAAGTTTAGCTAAACTTTTCAAGTTGTAATCCATTTCCGTTGTAGCCATCTGCAGTTAAAGACGCTTGTTAACAGTTTCAGTGCTCTAATATAGCAATTCTTTTTCCTTCTGTTTCCTTCGACACAAATATAAATTTTGGCTGTTCAAAAATCTGTTAACATCCGTGACAAAGACCCTTTAAACAAAATTAGGTTTTTTTTCTTTGCTTTTTTTTAGAAATTGACCCAGCTTTCCCTCAAGAACTGTTCACGTCTCACAACAAAAGCATTAAAAAGTATTCCAACAAATTTTCCAAGTCTTCAATTGATCGACCTTAGTGGATGCCTGGCTTCCACCGATGATGTCTTGAACTTGCTTGGCACCTCTTGCCCTGACCTAAGAGTGCTAAGGGTGGAGTCATGCTCCCTTATCACAGATGCCGGCATTGATAGACTATGTGGTGATGATGGCAATCCAAGGTGTCAAAGGCTGCGAGAAGTCAACTTAACATCAACTGGCATAACCAGTTATGGAATACAGAAAATGTTGATCTCGCAACCACAATTGCAAAAACTCTCTTTGGCAATGACATCATCAGGTGAGACTTTTGGGTTGAGCAGTGGAAGCCTACTTGAAAGTTTTAAACTTAAATCCGTGGACTTATGCTACACAGCTATCACAGATGCCTCCATCAAGAATCTTTGTGAGATTTGCCCCTGGCTGTGCGAGCTTTCTATTAATTGCTGTTCATGTGTTACAGCTGTTTGTCTGCAGTACATTGCTTCACTGACATATCTCCGGGCATTCAGCATTGCTGATAACCAAGCAATTACATTTCATCCTCATCTTGTGCAGTTTCTTGCAAAGTCTGGAAATTCATTGCAAACACTCGACATCTCCGGAATGGAAAACGTGGATACTGAAGTACTTGGCGTCTGGTGCAAATCTTTAAAATGCCTTATCATGGCAGATTGCAGAAATGTGACTGGTAGTTATGTTCATGTTTCAACTAGCCAAGAAAGCAATTTGTTGTCGCTGGCACAAGCTTGCCCAAAACTAAGTATTCTAAATCTTCACAACTGCCATTTTTCACAGCACAGCTCTCTGGCTGAGCATCTTGTAGCCATTTTATCCCACTCTGCGGAGTTTCAAGAACTAGATCTTTCTGGAATCGAGAAATTAAGCGATGAAATTATTCTACAGTTCACACAATCTTCCGACTTGTTGAATTTGAGGTCAATGAATCTTTCACGCTGTTGTGAAATATCTGTGGAGCCGATTGAATCGTTGATAAGGACATGTCAAGGCCTTACTCAGATAAATCTCTCTCACTGCCAGAATATATCTTTGCGAGATGCTGAGAATTTAATGAAGATGTCCAGAGAACGCAGAATGAAGCCTAAGATTACCTGGGTGTAACGAACGGTGTTAAAAATTATAAGACATACATTTTAAAAATAACAACGACCATTAACTATAAGTTATTTAGTAAACTAAACCCCTTCAGGCGACTGGTATATTGCAAGATAATGCCCGAGGCTGAAAGATTGTCCGAAAAATGAACAGTTGGCCGTGAAGCGAAGCTTCGAGGGTAACTGAGACGTTACTGTGGAATTATGAGGACAATCTTTCAGCCAAGGGCATTATCCTCCAATATACCAGCAAGCCAGGAAGGGGTTTATTTATTTTATAACCTTCATCTTCATCGCGGGAAAAAGGAAAATCCTACAGCGCGCGATAATCATGGCATAATTTAGTTAAAATAAATGCAAGTCGATAGGTTTCGAATTTCTTTTTTAACACTGTGATTTTATTAAAAAGTTAGACCTGAAAAGGTCACTTTTAGGTTTGTTTTGCACTGCTATAAAGAATCGGACGACGGATATCAAATCGGACGGGGTATATTGGCTGATACCCGTCGTCCGATTTTGTACCGCGTGATGTGTTTTGTCCAATGAGCGCGCGCGGAAATTAATCGGTGGGTTATAAAAGCGTTTATAAAGCCTGTGATGGTCAAGAGACGGCTATATATATATATCCCTTAGCAAGGCTCCCAGAGCTATACGTTTCTTTCCGGTAAAAATCCATCTGTAGTAGCTTCATTTAAGCGAAAACCTGGAACAGGCTACTTAAAGCCACAAGGAGTATTTCAACTTTATACCCTCTCCCCTCCCCCCTCCTCTGGATGTGAATCTATACACTGCAGGATACTCCCGGCATATTTTTAGGATGCCCTATAGGTGGATAGAGGCAAGACCGGGGTGAAATGTCTTGCTCAAGAACACAACGCCATGTCCCCGGCCAACGCTCAAATCCGGAGTCCAGTGCGCTAATAATTTGGCCAGCGCGTCATCGGAAAAAAGATCGCTTTGGTGTTATCCGCTTTAAATGGCGCTTATCAATTACGTTGTCAACCAAACCGTGTGATTAGAAGGACGGGAAACGTGGAAATGGTACATCTACGAAACTTTTCATCCTATCTATAACTTAATAATTTTCATTTCGACTCAAAATGAATAATTGAAATTGGTGTTTTCTCTACACGTGAGAAATGTTGTAATTTTTAACTGATTCAGAAAATTAAAGAAAGGTTATTGCGCTATGCTTCTTTGTATTTGTTTGCGCAGTTGAACTTGCTAGAGCATCAAGGTAGTCCCAGACTTCTGTCTACACATCGCATACCGGGAGAGAAGCTCCCCACCCACCCCCCAAAAAACTGTTCGGTAGCTCCTTTTTCACACCCAGGTATGCGCCCACCAAATTCGGGAGAGTGCACATTTGCAAAGGTCTTCACTGCACCTCTCACCATCAAGAAAGGAGATAATTTCTTCAAACTGTCGTATCCAATTCCAATCAAGAAGAGTACTTTCACCCACCCCCACCCCCTCCCACCTGCATAGCCTAGAGCAGTCTTGCGCACTGATTGGTTATATGAGGTGAGGTGCCTAGCGAAAAATAGCAACGCTTCAAAACGAGGCAGTGTGCGATGATATTGCAATGAGCTGCTTGTTTGTTCTGCGCATCATGAAAAGGAAACAAAGATCCCGGTAAAGAAAAACCGGTTTAGTCAGGTCAAGAAATATCACACAACCTATTCACACTGAAGTAATATATTTTTCGCAGGAAAATGTATTGTGAAATTCACTCGCCGCGATCCAATGAATTTTGCTATCGAATTTAGATAAGTAACAGACGTTTGTAATGTTGATTGCAGTACAGACCAGTGCTTCATTTCATGCACGTTTAAGGTTTCTATTTTTCATTACAAATGTGCCTCTTCTGAAATTTAGACGATTTTCTAAATATTTCATCATTTTAATTTTTTTGAAAATGAATAGTGTAGAAGATTGAGACAGGCACATGGCTCAGAATTTCGTGCACTAAGTCACAAATACTATAAACGTAAAATTTACTAGTAAAACTAATAAATGATCATTCGGCTTTTTGATGCCGACCTCCTAAGCTGACATTTACATACAAAAAGAAAACAGGGCGGCATTTTTTCCAGCTGGCGGTTTGACTAGTTTCTGTTCATTTGCAGCCATATTAGACCCCGGTATCAGATCTATTAGACATTTTCTCTGACCGACAAAAAATTAAATTTCTCGTTTTATTTGTTTACATGTTTGCTGCACTTAAGAATATTAATCCGCTCAACACTGCAATGGTTTAAAGTGAAGCGTTTTATTCAAGTTATTCATGACTTTTAGCAAACTCCCCGGGAGTTCTTGTCATCTGAATTAGATTAACGTGACAGGAAAACTGTCAGCAAAAAAATACTGACTGACATTTAGAAGCAGGAGGCACGTTACGGACATGGAATTTCCGTCATTGTCGTCATTTCCATCAGTTTTCTTGACGTATTAATATATTTGCTGATGAATTTTACGGTTGAAATTTAATAAGCATCGGCTAAGTTTCGAGATCAGATTACGTTTGGAAGCGGCACTGAAAGATTTCTATCTGCGCTATCTGCAAGATTTCTAAAGCATAACGCAACAAGGAAACACGCTAACCAAACTTTGATTTGAGACATTTAATTTTTCTCTCTTGCCAGATTCTCGACTCAAAGGTCAGTATTTGAACATGTTTCTGTTGGTTTATCTTTTTTCCCCAGACACACTTGTTGACAGGCTATAAGAGGATTTTTTTGCAAAATAGGATCGCCAAAACTCAAGCGAAACCCGCCAGCTGACGAAAGGGAAATTCTATGAATTATTTTTCTCTTCTATTCCAGGTTTGGAATTAACAAACTTTCCATGAACACAGCCATAATGTATATATATTATGAAACGATCGGCAGATGTCTTGTATTAATAAGACTCACTATTCTATTTGTTTCCAGTTGATCATATACGTAATACCTTTTCCTGTTCTCTTTGGCGTGCAAATTTTCACTTCCCGGGTAAACTAAATTGATTTTTTTTTCTTTCATGCCAATATCGAGTCTCATTTTGTTGCTGTTGTTGTAATTTTCCACTGAATATTAAACTTGAGTCAGACCAATATTGCAACAACATGACCCGAATCACTTTAAGCAGCACGTTTAATTAGAGTTTTGGTTTTCCTTTAGTTTTGCTGTAAAGAGTGAAGACTAACTAACGCTAGCTTAGTTCTATACTGGTCAGTGCAGCAAGCGTGATGAGGGATTTTTTGTTGTTGTGAAACTCTACGGGCAGGTAGACAGAACGTTTTTCGAAGTAGAAAAAGTTCAACAGTAGTGTAATTTGTAATTCCACTGGTCCTCTAGTGTAGCAGTTCAGTATTGTTTCTGTAGACTGCGTGGCAAGCGTCGAAGACGAAGGGAGAATGGAGTGGGAAAAAATGAATTCCTGCTGATTGTCCTATTGTTCTCTTGAAGGGTAGCGAGCGATTCATGCGAGACCTTGCGAGAGAGGCCAAGCTAACAATGCGCTTCTAGTGATTCAAAAACATTTATTCAGCTAATGATCGCCATAGGCTTCTTTTGTTGTCATTGCTAAGAATTTAGTGGCACTCTCACTATGTCACCAAGACAGTATACTTCTGGTCTCACGTTATTTTTTTTTCTCACTTGTCTGCTTGACAATCTACCTGATATTGTAGGGAGATGCAAGTCGTTGATCTCTTTCGGGAACTGAATTAAAGAGGTTAATTTTAAGGCGGCGCATTATATTGCTTTCATGGATTTTAAAATTCTCACCACCAGCAATAAAAGAGTTGTATTGCAATCAGTAAAGAGAATTCTTATTTTGAGTTTGGAAGCATATAGTAGTGGGGCGCCTGTAACATTTTACATGCTTGGCGTGCCTACGTTTACTAGCCTGAATTTTAGATATCTTTTCTTGATCTTGATGTCTCAAAATTCAAGAAAGTGCTCTAGAAAGCACCGGGTAAACGATAAAAATTTTCCATCTACTATCCGGTTAATGTTGGATAAAAATGATTGATCAGTTCATTTCTGTCATGTTCCTCATAAATTTTATAAACTATTTCTTTGTTTCCCAAAATTTTGTAAGTTTAACACGAAAAAACCATAAAAATACATTATTATTGTTATGACTACGAAAGAAATTTTCCTTGCTGGAGGCCACGTTGTTACCGCCTAAGAAAACAGAAACCCCCTTGAATATCTCTCCCAAACACAAACATGAAACACGAGGGTCGGGTGGCAGCTCTCCCGTGCCCCCCCCCCCCCCCCCCCACCCCACATGAATGGCTTGCTACCTTCGAAAGAACAATAGAACAAATGACAGGGGGTTACTTGATCCCTCACCCCTCCTCCATCAGTAATGAACAAATAAGTAACAACAAAATTAAAACCAGGTTTTCCTTGTTTGAGCTAGTTATGTCGGTCATAGTGTAGCCGTCAGTATACATAACATATTTAGGAAAGGAGACATCTCAGCGGGAATTTTCGGAACAGTTAATTATGAAAATTAGCCGAGGAAAGTGGATTTCATAGCGAAAACAATTATGGGAATTAAAGTGTTGTCATAATCACATGCAGCAACAACAACAACTTTATTACCAAAAAAGGACTTCATAGAATGCTTCAAAAAAAAAAAACATGCAAATTTTGCAAGCTAATAAATACTTACAAGCTTATGAGTGTCTTAATTTGTCAACATACTTAGAGAGCATCATTGCTCCAGCAGCCATAGATATCAGTTCATTTGTAACTGTTCATTCGAAATGTTTGTTCAGTTCCTTTATTTCTTGCTCATTGTCTATGTACTTATGCAACGTTTAATAACGGGAATGCTTAACGACAAACCGTTACTTCTTCGTTGCATATTGTCTCATATTTATTGGACAAGGTTGATTTAACTCGCGAAGCTTAATGACATGTTCACTGACCCACTACAATTATTGACAAATATTGACAGTTACCAATTAATTTGTTTGGAGCCAATAACAGGCGAGATAGCACGGGAAATGTATAGTAATTGCCGATGTTGTTATGCTTGCATTCAATATCGCTTCTGGGTGGTGGTCATTTTAGATTTGGTTCAGTAATAACAACAGCGGCTTGCCTAAGTTTCAAAGTTCCTGGTTGACTCCGACCAAAGAAACCGATGCAGTTTGTCAGAGAATTAAGTGATTTATATCAAGGAAAGTAACAAGAGAATCTATAAAATTCATAAATGGGTAAGTTGCATGCTTTGCCTTGATTTTCACGGAAGAGCTGTAGCTTTGCATACCAAAGTTGAAATGTTACCAGTAACCGAAATTTACAAGAACTCTGATCGATACGACCTCGTTCATTGCAGCAGATGTCAGGTACTGACAATTTAGACTAACAGCTGGGCAGTTGGATCGATTTATGATTTCAAACATTTATCCGTATGTTTCCCAGCATTTTATTAACGTCATGTCAAACGAATGTACCAACAGAACTTAACGAGCACTCCCGTTTACATCGCTGATAAACCCACTTGAAGCCGAGATAAATAAGTGCCATATACAAACACAGTAGATACAGCAAGCACGAAGGGAAAGAATTACAAGATTGATTGAATCACAAGCAGATAATGTAACGACAAAAAAATGCATTGAATGTGAGCAAGTTCCTTTTTCCATGATGTGTGGGTGAATGTTTTAACTGAACTCCCACGGGAACAAAGGTCGCGGCCAATCTTATTCTTCCATTGTTCTCTATTCGTTCCTTGACGCGGTTTATAGCAGAGCTAGTAGCTGGCGTAAAATGATGTATGATTATTTTGTCAACGTATATAGCCAATCCAGAGCGACTCGCCTGCCTCACTGACTCACTCGCCTGCCTCACTAAATAAACTGAATTTGCCATTGAGTGCCCCGTTTGAGTAACAGTTTGGGATTTATTTCAACAAATATATTCCGATATATTGTGTTTGGAGTATGATTAAACTTATTACGTTTTAGCATCTATGTGACTATGTTATGTACAAAATGGCATGGAATTTACCCGAATTTTTCATCATACTCTCTGCTGATGGCCAACATGGAAAATCCGTTTCTTTATATTTGATCGATTCGGCGTGTTAGTTTAAAACATGCAAAAACTTCGTAAAATTCATGTTGACTTCAATGAAACAAATGAGTCTGGAAGCAATTCGGTATCATAGGATATTTCTTCGCGTTTGTCACAAATTCACGTTGATTTTAGAGTTCATACTACATATGCAACTCTCTTCAATTTCAATTTTTTCCCTGTTGTAATATTAAGTCTGTGTTATAAGTGAGCACCTTGTTATTATCACCTTGCGGGCACTATTGGGGAAACGTATATAGCTGTTACTCAGTGACGGAGGAAAATAACATGTATATACAATTGTTCGTTCAATATCACTTCCAAGTATTTGCTGGAACCTTCAATCGATCAGGCTTAAGTGGCATCGTCACTTCTACTGAAGGTATTGTTTTGACTCTCATTTCAGGTCAAACTGAAACGTGTAAATCATGAAATTGTAGGGGAAAATATGGTAACGAAAGTGATTTATGTGGGATGCCTACTTACCATAAAGGAATGCTGGAAGTTTACAAAGCCACATTAATGCCAAATTGGAAAAAGCATGATTTTGTGTCCAAGTTTGCGGGTCGAATAGAAGACATCACTCTTTGATTTTATCAAAAAAATGATCAGATAAAACCTCTCGACTGATCTAGTGCGTCATTGAAAAAGCGTTTTTTTCAATTTAAAGTTTGCCAGCAAGTTACCATCGTTTAAATATTCCGTCATGACTTACTACAGTACTCCTAGTTTACCTCTCTGCAGTGCCAGCTAATGAAGTTCTATATCCGCCCTGAATTCTTGGACACACAATGTCCCCACTAATACACGAGTGTCAAGGGAGAGATAAAAATTACAGTGGAACGTTAATACGGACACCAAGGGGACAGGCCAAATTGTCCGTATTAAGCGGGGTCTCAGAAAAAAGTCACGGATACATGTTTTCTCAACGCAAAGACGAAGGCAAAAGTTTTTACGGCAACAAAACGTTGTTAAATTGTACTGTAACTGTAAGTAATGGTAATAGGACTGAGTGGAGTCCAATTCGGTCTGTAATCATACGAGTGATTAACAAAATCGGACGACCGCGTAGCGGGAGTCCGATTTGTTTAATCACGAGTATGATTACAGACAGAATTGGACGACACTCAGTCCTATTTATATCAATTAATCATAAGTATAACAAAATTCGAGAAAAAAAAATAGACAAAGCGAAGCCTACTGAGGACTTATCATCACTAAGGCAAAAAAGCCATTCTTGAAGCTGAAGGTTTTAGGAATATCAAGGAGTATTTAGTCACAACAAAGAACCAAATAAAGAGCGCGCGCATGCGCAGCACGCGAACTTTGTTATTGGACACCTTGTTATTGGACACTTTGTTATTGGACACTTTAGCCGCGTGCGCTCCAATTTGGTAAAAAATAGGGCGTGCTAAGAACCAATCAGATTCGAGAATTTTGTTATAGTTGTGATTAAAGATAAAAACTGTGAGCTCTCTGACTATAATTAATAGTTTTTACGAAAACCTTACGATCTAGTCATACACTCTAACTAAACTTTAATAAACTCAACGGTGGAATTATTTGACAATTTCGCAACTTAAAATAATATACATAAGAAATAAAACGCATTTCAACAGCAACAGGACGTTTTCTATTAAGTTTCCTTTGTAACTGAAACTTCTAACCGTTCTTAAACTCTACCAACCCATTTGAAAAAGTCAGTAACTTTACTTTGCACGGAAGCTTTTAGCTTGCGACAAAAGCGACAGGCAAAGAAAGGCAAAGAAAAGTGAAAGGGTCAAACACCGGAAGTCACGCTATTCTATTAGCTTCTCTTTGTAATAAAATGGTTTTAACTGTTCGAATTCTGTCATTATGCCGGGATCCAATGTCTTCAAGTTAGCAAATAATCGCGACCATGAAAATTGGCAGTGCACAGATAAATAGTGTCCGTAAAGCGGGGTTGACAATGTATAAGAGTTTGTCACTCGGGACACGGAAAAGTGTCCGTTGTCCGTATTAACGGGTGTCCGTATTAAGCGGGTTAATTTAAGAGAAAATGTATGAGGTTTTCGTCGGGACCAACGAAACTGTCCGTAATACCGGGGTGTCCGTATTAAGCGGGTGTCCGTAGAGCGGGGTTCCACTGTATATTTCATGCATTAATGTTTTAGATCGGAAAAGAACAATGCGTTTTAAAAGAGAACACGTTTGTTTATGAATTCTAATGCATTTTGCTGTTGTATGAAATGATTCACTTTAAATTTTGTTTTCATAAGCCATTAATCTCTGACTCAGAAAATAAAAAGAATTTGAATCCAAATTTCTGAAGATTTCCCACATTTTTATCTTCTATAAATCACAGAAACAGGAATATTTATTTTTCAAAGCCACTTCTTATATGTAACTTTTGAGAAAGTATTTTGTTCACGCACCCATATTTTTATCTAGTTATGAATATCTCGTTTTGGAGTTTGGATTCGTTCCGGATCGGTTCCAGAACGGCCCCGTGTAAACAGAAGGCTTATCAAGCGCGATTTTCGGACAGGATCCGTCCCATGTAAACATAGACTAAGGTGTCCCCTGCGACCCCAGTTACATGTTTTCCCGCGCTTGGCACCGGTTGCATGTTTTCCCGCGCTAAACACCCGGCCCCGGCTGTTCAAAAGATGGATATCCAGTGGATAGCGTAGTTTGTTTTGCCAACTCCTATCCACTGGATAAAGATTTATGCGGTGGATAGCGTTATCCACCCTTTGAACAGTTGGGCCAGTTGCATATTTTTCCGCGCTTGGCACCAGTTACATGTTTTCCTGCGCTTGGCACCGGTTGCATGTTTCCCGCGCTTGGCACCAGTTGCATATTTTCCCGCGCTTGGCACCAGTTACATGTTTTCCCGCGCTTGGCACCGGTTGTATGTTTTCCCGCGCTTGGCACCAGTTGCATGTTTTCCCATGCTTAACACCAGTCGCATGTTTTCACTTGGACCTCTCATTGATTCATTATCCTTCATTATGTTATTTGTTTGTTGATTTTGATCGCCTGAATGTGATTACTTAAATTTTTATTTTAAGGAAAGTCACAGATTATAAAAAAACTAATACGTCTGAAGAGAGACAAAGCAGATTTTAAAATGACGTTAAGTGCTTATGCACGCGTTAAGCTTATGATCACATGATTTTCTGTTCAGTTGCATACGCTTTTGCAATTGATTGACATATCACCAGCAGGCTTTTAGATGAATGTTTCTGTTTATAGTTTTATTAGAATTAAAACTTGTCTTTTTTGCCCAAAGTTTTAAGTTTATACATGGTTAAACTAAAGTTGAAAATTATCACCTGCCAATCAGGCATTGAATTGAGCCTGGGGATCTTGTAAAAGTATAATAATCTTCTTCGCAGGATGTTCATATGTCGAAAATGAAGTTCTGGAATTGAAAGGTCTGGCATAAGTTTATAGTTGATAGAGAGAAAGATGGTAAATGCTTAAGTCAGTGAGTGTCCTGTTCTGGACATTTGATTTCACTGGTTGACTGAGCTACTGCACACTATCAGCCATCAGTGTGCAGTGGCTGAAGGTCGTCTACAGAATGGCGACATTTTCTCTCTTCTCAGAAATTTAGGGGCTGGGAAGTTTAGAAATATTATTGGATAATTCTATTCCCGAGAAGACTAAAAGAAGGAAATTCACCGTTACACGTGTTTAAGTGTCAAAATTACTGAATGAACTGATTGACGTGCGTGCATAACAGAAAGTTTCAAATGACAATTCTTACCGCCCGAGCGCGATTTAGCTAAAGCGTGAAGTTTAATACTATTTCATATTGTAGAAAAATAATAAAAAATTATTATTTGAAAGAAACTGAGTTCAAATTCTACTTATTCGACCTCATCAACTATCACCTCATATCAGTCTCGAGTTCATAATCTAATTGTTAAATAGTTTAAACTTATATACATAATATGAGCAAATCCTAAGCAAAATATATCTCAATTTCATGATGCAAATTTTGCAAACAACAATGGGCGGAAATTCCACTATGAAAAGAATTTTCCAGTCTGGGAAAAAGAAATAAGAAAGTACGTGGTCTAGCGAATACCCTAATGTTGGCCTAGGAAAATCCATTTGCAAATCACGCCCATGTTGGATTTGAGTTTCGCGGGACACCGGGTTTAGTTTGTCCCGCTTTACCTCCTTGTCCGTGTGGCTAAGTTAAAAAAAAAATCAAACTTTTCATCAATGTATTAGAAGAAAATTTTCTTTTTTGCCTGATAAACCAAGCCGTTATTTGCAAGGAAAGCTTTCTGCATAGTATGTACGATTTATCACTATTATCCATCTTCGCTGTTTGAAACACACACTGTGTTACGACCCCCTGTTACCAGCTGGGTGTTAATGGCGCTTCAATAAAATGCTTGCTATTGAGTCACGGAAGGCAAATTTAACGGCAACTAACTACACCATGGCAAATTTGAGTCCAGTGATTTAACTTAAGAGATTCAATAAATAATAAAGAGCTACAAGCAGGTACAGTTTAAGTCCAATACTAAAGCTAGGAGTTTCTGGTCGGAATTATCATGATTTTTTATCGTTTCTGTTGTTAATTATTCATCACCCGAGAAAGCTTTTAAACCCTCATAAAGCAATAACTAAGTCGACTCAAGACCGGTTCAGTGAAAAACCGCAGAGTAGAAAAAGTGATGAGTTTTGACAAGAACTCAATAGAAAAAACGAGAAGACAACGAGAAGGGAGAAGACAAATTGCGTTTCACTGAGTAGTTATACTCTTTGAGTTTATCAAGAAACTGTCGATATATTCCTCACAGTGAAACACACTATGAAGCACTTTTCAAATAAAATACATCTAAGTGTTCAGGACGTAATACTTTGCGTTCAAAGCATGGAGTTATAATAGCTGGAATTTTACTTTAGTTTACAATGACTTTACTCTATGGAAATCGTCACGTACATTTTTATAACAGTTTCGGTAAATCTTTCTTGGAACTGTTATTCAGGAATTATATAATGCAATCATATAAAGGTATTTTCTTTGGCTGAAACGCTGAGTTTGTTATTCAATGTCACATGTGGTTTTGCATTTTTGGTTGGACCTCTGTAACACTCAACACATCCTCGGAAACCCAGGGCTTCAACGGGGACGGGACGGGAAGGGAGAGACTGAGAGCGGGAAAAAGGTGGGGGGAGGGGAGGGGAAGGGAAAGAGGAAAGGGGAAGCCCTGGGAAGCTTCTCTATACAGATCATTTCTCGATCAATTACTTTTCTGAGCCGTTATTGGTCTCATTTTTAATTAAATTTAAAATGAGGCCAATGAAAAGCGATCACATGCTGATTTGGAAGTCGTTACGAACTCTCGAATTACGGCCGAATTAGCATTGTAAACATTAGCGGATGACATGGCCCACGCGTTGCAAAACCTTCAAAACAAACGAATTTGACATCACGCGGACACTATATTTATTTCTTCACTTTTCGATGTTCGCATTTTCGCTACATAGAGTTCTTCGAGCAAGGAGTTTGCACTTCATTGGAATCGTTTCCAAGCGTTAGACAAATGAAAGAGGAACAAAGCATGATCGTCCGTAAAATTGTAGAGGGAAGAGATGTGTATGCCAACAGGATACGGACCAAATTTTGCCTGGTGTTTGTAAAGCTCTTAGAGAGGCAAAGATTCGTTCCCAAAATTTCCTTTGGTGTTTGCCGCATGTCCGTTAAAGTCCAATATGATGGAACAAGTCCAGTCTTTGAGAAATAACAAGATCACGGCAGCGTGTATAGGCGAAAGCGTCGACATCGACCGAAAGCTTGCAACAGGAACAACAGAATTTGGCAAAGATCTTGCGCCGATTTCTTCGGCGTAGTACGTCCTTCCGTCATTACTCGATTATCTCAGTCCTACCAATCTAAACTGTATTAAACAAAACTTAAACAAAGAAAAGCAGACTGAAAATTTGTAAATGGTCGGAACGCAAGCAAGAAATCGAAGAGCGGCGACAATTTGATCTGTTATGCTCGCGGACAAAAGCCACCGAAAACGATTTACCGGATGTCATCTGGTCAGTAGACATATCTTGCTGTGCAGTTTTGAAGGTGCTAATTGAACCTCGCCGGTCTCTTTTGTCATACGAGCGCTTCTCTTTCACACCTCGCTAATGGTGTTTGCTCTTCGATCGAGAAATGATCTGTATAGAGAAGCTTCCCAGGGCTTCCCCTTTCCTCTTTCCCTTCCCCTCCCCTCACCTCTCTTTTTTCCCGCTCCCAGTTTCTCCCTTCCCTTCCCATCCCCTTTGAAGCCCTGGGTTTCCGAGGATGCACTCAACATCGAAAACAGCAATAACACCAGCACTATTGTGCTTAAAGGAATCACTTAATAAAACGGCAATGTAATATTTGATTGACTACAGCGTATCCTTATTAGATTAGTCCGATTTAAGGTTTGTGTTTTCAAACCATTTTTTATTTATAGGTTTCTAATTTGTGGGCCGCATTTTTCTCACCCCTCTGACACCCTCCCTCGTTCCCAGGGTGTTTTCCTTTCCTCTGGGTGGAGCAAGAAAGAGTCAGGGAACTGGGTCGGGTAGAATGAATAATTTGGGGTAGAACAATAAAATAAATTATTCCATGCCCAAATTGAAGATTTTTCATATTTTCTTCACCTGCTTCCTTCTTTTTGTCGTTAAGAGGGACTGGCTTTCGAGTTATTTACACATATGCTGCAACACAATGGTAAATGGTGAATCCCGACAACACAATGGTAAATATCTTTGTTTTTTATCACACCAGCTTTATTCTGTGTTGGCCGTGTCTTTGTATTTTGTTTTGTTTTTGGCTGCCAAAAAATCTTTTAACACAAAAAGGCTGGATCAGGCAGTGATCAAACTGCAAGAATCCCTCGAACGGAGATAATCCACACAAATAAGAATACAACATGAGCTCTCTGTTTCATTAAATCAGTTTGGTTAAAATCTCTTGCGGCCGATAGGTCGCCCAATTATGTTAATATTCTGCAACCTGATCAGTTTTGACATGAATCACTTTTCCCAAATTAAACGTGTTTTCAGCCTTTAGACTCAAGAGATTTGAATCACTCTGTTCCGATAAGATAAACTTTTTTGCTACCTTTTGTCACTTTCGATATTATGATTTACTTATAAATACAATGCCCTCTTGTTGTATGACATTTCCAAGGATATTGTCCAGTGTGTTTGCTTCCAGCTTTACCAGAAATGCATGGCTTGTGTTAATGAACTTATCCTAAAGGAAAAAGGAACGTGATTGTTGTTTCCGTACCTTGCAACTGAGAATCTCAATACTTCACGCTACACTTCTGAGAGATTTTATTTCATCGCCTTTTGAACGAGCGCGTTTTCCAATTATCGCCTGGCAGTTATTATCTGGTCCGGCTGCACAGACCGCACGTGATTTAATTGAAATTCAAAGCACGTTTCAGCGAAATAATTGACCTTAAATTTGCTCATAACACAAATAGAATCTCCTACAAACACGCATTTCGACATTTTGCTATTCAAATTTAATTTTAGCGATAAAGCAAACCAACGCTGGTAAACGCCCCTTCGAAAAATTTAACGGATATTAAAAGAAACCGAAATTTAAACTCAATTTCAATGGCTAAGATATATTATTTGTCCTCATAGTTAACACGAGTTCAGCCGTTAGAGCAAGAACACGGGCCAGTTTGTACGCATGGCAACAGAAACGTCAATTTTGAAATTGGTCTCGATAATTCAAATCATCGGATGGTATACTGTATTTTACAAATCCAGGTCTAGTCAATTGTAGCAAACGGTTAGAATTTTCGAGTGCAATACAAGCACAACGGACGGTGTATGATTACGTGTATGGACCAGAATAACGAGAAAATTGAGCATGTTAAAGCGTTTGGCGCTAAAGATCTGCCTGTGAAAATTGTACATTGCTACGAGGTCCGTTCTGGTCAGGTTGATTAAAATTTAATTCAAAGTACATTAACCAAGAGAGAAAATAAACGTTGGGAAACAAATGTTTTTTAAAAAAGCTATTATGTGAGATAGACCGTTTTACTCAAAGTTGGATATTTTTAATTTGCATTAAAAGAAAACTTGAGTGATGTTTGATGGTATTTGTATTACATTCACGATATCGTTGCTGGCTTGAGCTTGGATCAGCATCACTGAAATTTTCCCGCCAATTTGTGGAAGGCCGCGAGCTATGTAGGATTTAGGGTACTAGCAGTTTTCCCGCCAATTCTGTGGCTCACATTTGAAGTAAAAATGATATCGCTCTAGCCCAAATTTTCAGTCAGAAATTCTCTACCTTTTTGTAAGACAACACTGGAGAATTCGAGCGAGGATTAAGCAGTTTTAGCACTTTTCGTTTAGGGCTTTATTTCGCAATCGCCAAGGGCATTAGCCAACTTTGTACATATATAAACATGAAATATTGACCCTTTAGGCGTGCATAACTCGGAATATTTCCGGGTAAATTTTTCAATTTGAAGGAAAGCAGTTGTAGGGAATAGGCACGGAATTCTGTACTAGTAAATATGCAGTGTTTTCTTATCTATATAAAGTATAATTTTTAATTTAATACACACAGTAACTGATATAACACAGATATTACGTGGGCTTTAATTGGTTAAAGTTGTTGCACGTGGTTTGACTGAAAATGATGAATATTGTTTTCTTCAAAATGTAGTTTATTTAAACAGATATTAATGGTCCTAAGTCCATGTTATGCCTGAAGGTAATTAACTGGGTTGAGCACGGAATTCGTTCCCGTCTTCAAGATCAATCAACTGCATGAAAACTGCCAATATTAAATGCTTTTCTTCTCTTTGAGGATAAAAAAGTTGAAACAAAATGAAACGTGTTCCTTCCTGTGTTATTGTGGTACAAGGTTAAACGATTGAGGCATTTCTACCCTTAATTACATAAACAGATCGGAATAAAAAAGATGTTGTTCTGCATGAATATTAATCCTCGTTTTTTTACCGATATTAGATTTTCGCACCTCTCAAGATATTTTATTTTACCGCTCTTTCCTAATGAAATGACAGTCTACGCTGGACACGTTCGCTGCTCTCACTCCCGTCAAGATAAGATTCCTCAGTCTTCTTTTCATTCTGCACGAAAATGGCAAAAGCGAAGGCAAGTCATTTAATATTTTTTCATTTCCTTCAGAATTGAATATCCGGATAAATAAAAGACGGGCTTTTCAAGAAAAAATGGCTTTTGATTGCCGGCTTCCCTTTGATATATGCACCATTGTGAAACATTGAAGAATGATTTAATTCTGTTCCAAACTTTCCTGAACGCGGAGATACAGACAGAGAAAGCTTAAAATAGATCTTTGCTGATCGCAAACTGTATATCGAAAGCTGGGACATCCTGACGAAAATTTCATAATTTTCCTTTTTACGCATTAGAAACCAAACGGGTACGCTAATTTTCAATTCGCACTTTTTTGGCACATTTAGGAGAAAAGAAAATGACACTTACTACTTGCATAGCAGTTCAGTAAAATTAACGTCGCTTAATATCTAAAACGGATGATAGATCAACGCTTGGCCCGTTTTGAATCAGGATTATTTTCTGAGCCAATTTTTACGGTTACACTCAAACGGCGCTCAATAAAACGCAGTGATGTAAGGTGAGATTATGCAATTAATCGGTGAATCAACTGTATTTGGCGTACTGCATGGCGAAAACAGGCCCCGGAAAAAAGTTGAAAATAATATCTTTCAAAATGTTTAATTTTTGCACACCTTGCCAATATTTTTACAAAATAATTTTCAACTTATCAGCATCACTGAGAATTTTGTTCATAAAATTCATAACTTGAGTAACAATTAATGTATACAACTGGGAAAACTCTGATCTTATGTAACTACTCAAACAACTTCCCAAAAAGAACTCTGAAACAATATTACGATATCATTGCAAAGAAGAGCCGAACTGCGGGCAAAATTTGGGTACACAATGGGAAAAACAAAGATCGAGAAAAGAATGAAGCGCCGGCTAGATACGTTTTAAGTATGGTTTGAAGCGTAGCTAGCACAATTATGGTTTGTGAATCTACGAAGGAGATGTAACAGGAATACTGTTATTGGCAGCAATCGTTGAGTTTACTTGTCATTTACAGTTGCTTTCAATACAGAAATGAAAAGATCATCATGGTTGAGCTAACCGGTATTTGGTTTGTGGAGTTCATTCTTTGGTTAGAGAGAATTACAAAGTGAAGACAAGAAATGAGGCGAGAAAACTGATATTTGCTTTGAAGCTTGTTAAATCTGAATTGAACGAAAGTACCTCGCTGCCATCAGGTTGATCCCGTTTCATCATGGAATTTGTGAACAGCCCTCTTAACTTCATCCGGCCTTTCTTCTGTAATTTGAAATTTTCGTGACCTCTTAAAAACGAAGCTTAGCCCCTTACTGTTCAAGATTCCTTAATAGATAGGGAACCAAACGTTTAGCACGGTATTAAAGATAAAATCAAGATTTGAGGTTCTTTCGTGACTTGAGAATGTTACTTACCTCATTAACGCGAAGTGGCTACTCACGCTAGACACATAATACTCAAACTTCAGCTAAATTGATATCACTGCAAAATGTAAAACAACTCGAAACAAAACCAAAGCAAAATATTCATAGCAGATTACGAAATTGTATCAATTCTTGTTGATTGATTTGCTGTCAAAACTTTTCCCTTGACCTCTGTAATTAGAACTCAGTTCGGTTTCATAATTTTTCTTTATTAAAAACCTCTTTAATATATATTTTTAATAACCAGCGCTTTTGTTCTCAGATCTAGAAACCATACTGTTATTGCAAAGCATTTCCCGCCCATGTACAAAACTAATAATACACACGAATAAACTTTCGTTTACGAAGTATCGAATCGAAATTGTTGAATTTCTGATCAAACTTCGCCGTTTTCGCCACTTGCTGGTAAAAATACTCTCCGCACGCATTACGGACCAGCCAATCGCGAAGGCGCGAACGAGAATGCACATGGTGAAATTAAAGTTCAAATTATCAATACAAAACGAAAAAAAATGAGCTAAAAGCTATTTGTCATCTATTCAGCAAAATCAATTTCATTTTAAGGATTTTGTTTTTAGGGCTTGCACGCCGTTGAAATTCATCTTTGGCAAGCTGGCTTTGCCTGCTAGTTTTCTACTGCGTGGGAAAATATTTTTGAGTGAGTTTTAGCGAGGCGCGCACAGCCACCCTTGTGTTCCGGGCTCTTCCGAAATTAAAGGCGGAGTAGGAATATAAATTGGTTATCAGTTTAGACAGATAGCCGGCTTGGATTTCCACTCTTTTGACAAAACCTGCAATCGCTGACTGTCTCAAGCTCGGTAAGTGTGTGATAAACTTAGCTTTTATTCTACGTCGTGAAAACGTTTTGTACCAGTATAAAAATAATTATAGTATTTTTTCATTTCGCATTTAAATTAGTTGATTTTCCAAGGTGAACGATATTTTTATTAAATGATTTCCATATTAGCAAATTATGAAGCAATGCAATTATCGATGGAGCGACTTAAAGCCATGCTATTTGCCAGCATATCGTTCTTCTTTTCTCCTTTTTACGGCTTACTGCCAGAATTACGGATTTGAAACATGAAATGTAAATTAAGTAACTTTTGGCATGAGAAATGACCATGTGGTAGTATCTTGAATAAGTGTGATATTGTGTGCAAAAACAACCATGATAAGGCGCAAGCGATGAAATACTCAGGTCCCAATTATTGGTCATTTTTCATGGTGTTGTTAAAAAGGTTTCACTAAGACATATGCATCAAGTGGAAAGAAAGATTTTCCATCAAAGCTGAATAAACGAGATTTTATAAATCATTCGCATTGAAGGAAAGCGAAGAGTGCTTTCAATAGTGCATGAAATATTAATCATATTCGGACAGAATTCAAAATGAAGCCGGCTTTGTAGTATTTCGGCGGATGTATTGATCTCGAGAAAAGAAAGATTTTCCGACAAGATCGTAGTCAATGACTAAGTTAATGCGAACTTCTAGCTTTTGAAGTTCTCTCGATCGAATCTGTCACAGATGCAAACTAGACAAGTTCAGTTAACGAAGAGGCCTTCAGCTGTACGCGGAAAAACTTGCATGTTGCTTTGCATACGAGAAAAACAATGCCTATATATTTATTTCATCGCGAAAAGCATTTCAAAATTTCTAAATATCTGGTTGCCTGGCAGAAACGCTCCTATTTCATGAGGTGAGCCTTTTAGTGAAAGCTGCCATGCAATAGCTGGTTTTTATAGTATCAGCCATCAGTCCATCTTAGGGGACAGAGAGCTCTCTAAGTTCTGTCCAAGCTATGCAGAATTATTTATTGTTTCATTCACTCTATATTTTATACTTCGAGCGTTTAGGATTTTCCAGTGATAACCATATATAAATGGAGATTGCAATCTCTGGCACAGGCGAAGTGACATGATAAGATCTTAGCATTCAGAGAATATGGACTCCTTGTAAGAAGGCTATTTCAAAATTCTGTCGTTGCTTGAAATTGAATATGCCGTTTAGCTAAGCAGGTGAACGAGAAAGTATCTAGATTTGCTCTATTGCAGTTGTTAAACGCGAGGCTTTAAAACAAGTTTCACTGCCAGATTGTGGTGTTTGCGAGCATTTTTTTCATTTCGAACTAGTGACCCGCTGGAGAGTTTTTTCAAGACTGCTTTGAAATTTTAAAAAGGCACCTCATTAAATGAAACTTATTTTTTTTAAGTTGCGAGGACCAATAACAAACGGATTGGGAGCGCGGCACGCGAGAAAATGTTTTCACAACGGTCTCATAAAACTAAAGTTACGTACGAACCGTAAACAGGGTAAAAGGAAAAATAAAAATAGAAAGCTTGTTTAGTTGTTATCAATTCAGTAATTCGACGCAGGTGGTAAGACTTAAAAGTATGCTGACAAAAACAGAAAGTGTGGATCGCGCGTATAACCAGCAGTTGGTTAAAATATTTTTTGAAATAAAACGATTTTTTGCTTCACATGCGAGTTCGAGCTAATCACGTGCCAACTGTGACAGCTCCACCCCCTGGCGTTGCTTCCTCTAGGGCATAGCGCTCTTCTCACGAATTCGGACAAACGCTATGTAGTCATTTAAAAGGAACAAGGAAGCCGTTCTCTATGCTTATCATAAAAACTAATTTTCGACTAATATCCTTCCCTCTTATTGGTTTCTTTTGAAGGAAAGGAAGTCTTTAAACTCATTCCCCACCGAATATTTTCACCCCCCATGCATATGTGCGCAGTATCCAAGATTACCCCGTTTTCCTCGCTTTATCGGAGCCAGCCTTTCTCTGTTGTCCTAGAAATGATATTTGCTGAAGAAAAATCTCACTTAAGTGCAAATGAACTGAAAAGTAAGCAGTTCGTAAAGCCGTATGCCATTTCGTGCCCAGGCTGACGTTATTTTGAAACTGTTCTCGACTGGAAGCCTCGATAAAATAGGCTGATATGCTAAATTGACTTGCTTATTTACTGAGCCGCTTAGCAATTCAAACTTGCTGCAGATTGCACGGCAGCAAAACTGGGCATATGAATAAATTAAGTTCTCTACTAAGCCTTTCCGTTTTTAAGTGTCACCTTTAAGCTCACGGGGCCTAAGTTGATCTTTACTATTGTTACCAACATTTGGTGCGAACGGCGACACATCGAGCGAACTGGTCCAATTTTACAAATCCCGGGCAGTCTTGTGCATGTATATTGTAAACTATGCTCTCCAAATGTCGTCTAGTTTTCAATCATTACCTTTTGGTGCAGTTCGCTAGAGAGATTTATTTAAGTACTTAAATTTTTTTTCCGGAGTCACAACAAAAGATGTTGCGTCATGGAGCAAACAAATCAAACATATTGACAAGAGTGAACTGGAAAAGGCACACACAACAAAATGCGAGCTAAAGATATTGGTTTTAGTCACTTGTCAAGCTGTGGTTTCAAAGGTGAAATTTACATTTTAGATTTCGGGTAGCGGAGTTTGATGCGGAGTTTGTGTTCGTTCAAGGTGGGTTGAACAATAGGTGCTGTGAATGACATTAACGAGAAAAAACTCATACACAAGCGCAGAAAATAGGCTCTGAGCTGATTTGAATAATCGAATATCGTATCTGAATTGTGTGCATAGATGGAATATGTATAATTCATTACCACTACAACGACCTCAATTTGTTTTTTCCATTTCACTTAGTCCGAGAGGAAATAAGCAAAATTTGCCGAGATATTACAGAATAATATTTTCGTGTAGAATCCCGCGAATATTCTTAAGCTTGCTTGATCTGTTCGCTTCTAGTGATGGAACATTCCCAGTGAGAAATTAATATTAACCTCTGGTACGGGAACAACCAATACATACATCAAAAATTGCGTTTCTGTTTGTAAGGGAGGAAGCGCTTAACGAAAAAACATAAATTTCTTTTTTCTGCATTTTCCACAATAATATCGGAATAGGAAGCCGATCGTGTCAAAATTGACGTTGTGTTTGGAGTGAAGGTGATAGTGAATTCATTAGAGTAATTTCTGACAGAGTCCGCGTTGTGGAGATACAACTTGGTTGGCTGGTTCGGTAATGAAATATTTCTTTTGCCTCCAAATTCATTGATGGCAAAGAAGAGGACGTCAGCCGGATCTCCCAGCCAATCAGAAGCGGTCTTTTACCTGTAGTCGTTCCCTGATTGGTTGAAGGGATTGTTCTTTACAGGATGACATTTATAATCAGACGGACCCAATTCGGCATTTAGAGGCCACAAAAGCCCTCCAAACTAGTCATCTTTGTACGCATAAGAAGAAAATCTAACCGAATTTCTTCGATTTTCGCCAAGCCTCGAGCAGATCGCCCATCGAACGGAGCCATTACCTCAAGAAATCACTGACTGACGTGGGTATTTGAAGGGGCTTTCCCGGTGTGAATCGAAATGTGTACTTTCTTAGTAGCGGTGAAATGCTTCGCTTTGTAAATTTCATTTTGTTCGTGTACTAACCCAGATAATTTTCCATTTGCCCTAAGGTTTGGGTTTGATGGGAAAATAAGTGGATCGAATGCGAACGGATATCAAAGGCAGGGGAAAATAATATAATAAATTTGTTTGTTTCAGGCCTTGAAGGAACGCCGTGTTGGTTAGATGCTCCGATCGAATGAAATTTACTACTACTACTACTACATCCGAAACTGAACCCAACATGTCACGGGCCGACAAAGGTTAGTTTGAGCTGCGATCACGAGCGACCTGTCTGCGATAAATCTTGTTCATGTTCTTTTGAATTTATCGAATTTATGTTTGTGACGGCTGATATCCGGTGTAATTCTGTTTTAGGGCAGTCGACAAGTGCGACTGAATGTTGACTGCCGTGAGCGTCACTCATTATTCTGTCATTGACTACAAAGAAGTGTAGATCGTGGTCTTCATGTGGCGAAACCACTATGGTGACTGTCATTACGGACAAGCTGAAAAATCAGTCTCTCGAGGATCTCCCCGGCAATGAATCCGAGGTAGGATTTTTATGAGTTTATGTTTGCTAGAAAGACCCGTTGTGAGATCCAGTACGCTTTTGACTCGATCGCGAGTTGACACGAATTTCAATGATGTTTACTCTTCGCTACTTTGCTTTCAGATGAGTGCAATTCAGCTCCGAGTTAACCCAGCCCGAGCTACGCACATTTCAGGTACATTGCATTAGTGATATTTCACTTTTGTTTGGTCTGGGAAATTTTTTGCGGGGATATAATCTTGCTTCGAAATATCGCTAAATAAAAACTGCGTTTAATCATCAACGCATTGTTTTTGTTCGCCAGAACTGCTACAAAACACATGGTTGACAATGCAATATTTCCTTCGCTTTCAGAATGCCCTCTCGCTCACAGGCTACGTCGAGATATACGGCAAATTTTTGGCCATTCGCGGACGCGGAGCTACCCATGTCATCGGCCTAGACGAACATACTGCAAGAACTGTTTTGCGAGGGACTCATCTGCTATGCACAGGAGTACTCAGCCACCCGCTAATAAGAAATTATGTTCTTCACTCTCGCTGCCTGGGTGTGAAAGCGAGGAGGTTCAATCATTATGGGTTCCACGAGCTTCATCGGTTTGGCAGCCGGTTGAAAACTGCGGGGTAAAATCTTGTCCGGACGAGAAATTTAAATTGGCTGAGTCGCTTTGGATAAACAACGAGGTGGAATCTATTTCAACACCTCCTGCCTCGCCAACACCAAGACCTGCTTCAGCAGATGCCGCTTTTGGGGAAAAACACCTATACGTAAAAAACGAAAGTACAGGTTCTGATGTCACGGCGAACAAGATAAGCGATACTAGAGACTTAAACTTTAATTGGAAACCGAATCTACCCGGATTGCAAAGAAGCCGTTCTCAACCCTGCTTCGATCGCAAGAGAAGTGGTGTGAAAAGGAGGGTGGAAGACGACCTTGATGCTAGGAGGCCAGCTTTGGACTTGGCCAAAATGGAAGAGGTCTTAATTTTAGATTCAGTTTATTTCAGAATCGCACTAAAAAAAAATTGTTATTCCTTAGTCCTGATGAGAAGCTAAATAATCACTGAGTAGTTTTGAATAATTCATTTTTATGAATATTTTACAAAACACGGTTTCTAACTTGGTTGTTGTTTTTTTCTTTTCGCGTTAGAAATGATTAATGGATATTTCAGAGCTGTAGTAAACGGGCATGTTTTATGTTTTATCTTGCAGACCTCGTACTACCGTTGTAGAGACAGAAAGAAAGGATTACGGATTCCAAAATACATGGTAATTCAATGCTTTGTGTGTTGGTGAATGCTGTCACTAGATAATTCTAATGCATATGTTTTCCTGTTTTAGAATAAAAAGTGTTCAAAGGGATTAACAAGCTTCTTTGCTGAGCCGGAGAATTTTACGCTGAAGCCGATCGCTTCATCACCCCTGTATGCCCAAGACAGCAGCATCATGATAACACCGACATCCTCTCCAACCAAGCTTCTGGATTCTGGCATCGAAATCATCAAGGACATTAAAGGCAACAACATGATATCAGACCTGGAAAACGACAGATTAAATAACCTTAGCTCTAAAGCTCTCGACGAGGGAGTTTTTCATTTAGATTATAATTCGGACCTCGATTTAAACTCTATTGAAGACGATCTTTTTTAGAAAAAAAAAAAACTACTTTGGCATGTATAGTCTTTTAAACTTTTAAAAGTTTGTAAATGAAGCCGCTCATACGTGGACCAGTTACGAAAACAAACATTTATTTATTACCTTGTATTCAGAACGTGGAGTTGTATTATCTCCGTGAATATATCCATGTAGAAACAGGTCTTGTATATTTTTGCATATATTAAGACTGTAAAACCCAGATAGAACAATTTTTCACGTTGTTCAAGCTAACATAAGGTTAGGAAGATAAAGAAATTCAACGAAAGGATGTTTAAAAATGAAAAGAGATGGATTCTATAAGATATTAAAGAGATTGTTTAAAAGAGCTCTTTGGTATTTCAAGCGCAAGTTATTCAGTAATGGCGAACTGCGGTCGCGGCACTTGAAGCGAATCGCGTTTATGAAGTATAAACAAAACTTTTTTCGAGCTGATGTTTTACCGCGCCAGTTTGGATTTCGCGGCAAAATCCGCTTTCGACCAATCGGATGCAAGTATGCGTGACGTCACGATTTCCGTGGAGGCTTCAAAATGGCGGCCATGTTTGTTGTGAGTGGTGCTTTTGCAAAACTATGAGTGATTTTGCAAGCAAAATCTCTTTTCTAAGGCCTTTTTCGGCTAAAAAGAAAAATAAGCATCAACTTTTCTCGCCGGCTTTAAGGTAGGTTGATATTGTCTTGCAAATTTGTAGTTTTTCGGATGACAGCCGAGAAATTGACCACATTTGGATTACCAAAATATAGAAAATAAGGTAGATAGGCTTTTTCCTAAAAGGGTAGATATATTCTAGTTTCTTTTATAAAAGTATAATTTATAGCAAATGCTTTTATTAACTTTTGGAGGCTCTCTTTTGAGCTAACATGGTGAAATCTTGCAGCGCTTTATACGGCTTTAAAAACTGACAACGACTTTTCTTGAAAGTTAGAAACATGTTTTTTCAAGCTTAATTGAAGCTTTAAATTATTATTGTTTACGACGGAGATGAAGCTTGTTATCTGCAGAGTTGGGGACCCATTTGTTTTCTAAAAATATTGATAATAATTTTTCTCTGAATTGCAAGGAAATTATCGATAAAACAATCTTAAAAACACTTTATACCACAAGCTTACATTTCGCTTTTGTACCCATGCACGGAAAAGTTCACGGTTTTCAAGTCGTTAGCTTTGCGTTTTAATAAAATTATTCAAGCTTAATATGTATATTTTATCAGAAAACTGTTTACTTTACTGCTTGGAGCACAGTTCATAGGTTAGTCGCTGGAGATAGTTTGAGCAATCGAATTAAGCTTCGGAGCCAAAAACCTAGGCGTATACATCGCAGGCTTCTAAGCCTGAGCAAATTATAACCGGGCAACCAGTACTGCGATAAGGAATGATTCACTTCGATTTTCCTAATGAACGAAATGGGTTGTAATACACAAATAAGGCCGATGATTGCTTTTCTCTTTCGGTTAGTGAGAGCGGTTAGATCAAGAAGAACCGACCGATTAAAATGCACCCATAATGTGTTTTTGTCACTTTCATTGTCACTTTCTTTACACTTTTTGTTCGTGTGGAAGTCCTGTCATCTCCGTGTACCTTCAGATTACGTACTATAGTAGCATTCATGTGTTTATTTGCCGATTGGTCCAATATTTTAGTTGATTTCAACTCTATATTTCAACTTCATCCGGTTGGTAGTCTGGTTTCTATGGCAAAAGTAGCTCTATATTGCCCGGGTTTTCGTGACCCTTTTAAAAACTAGATTCACTGAAGCTGATGTTTACACAAATTTCTCTACGGGTGACAGGAAGCTTTTTCCGTTTCTTGCAAAATTATCATTTGATTCAATATTTCATGTAAGTAGGTTCCTGTTTGTGTTCCTCTGCTATCTTTGATGCTAAAAATATTAAAAGGGAGCACATGAACATTCTAGATAAGGCAACATTGCTCTGCTGACCAAGGTGTGACCAGTTCCCATTCAAATTAATCAGGAAAATATACTGTAAAGTAGAATTGGAATTTACATTCCTGATGAAAAAGAATTCAAATCTATTTTGGTTTTACAAAATAATTAGTTTGTTTTGGAAGGAATGCAAGAAACATTTTTGCTGGTGTAGCAAGACAGTGAATGCCCCAGTGTATCCTAAATGTGTCATCTTTGGTGAATATTGGAATTTTTCTCTTCAATGCATTGACTTGAAACCACTTGAAATAACCAAAAATGATACTAGAATATCTGTATAGGTCTGGCACTGAGTTGCTTTACACACTCAGTTAAAGATAGTTTTACAGACGAAGAGCCACCTGGGTAGGAGTACTATAAAAAATGTACAGTATATTGTTGTTATTATTATTATTATTATTATTATTATTATTATTATTATTATTGAATATGGTAGACATGTACAGATCACATTTCTTTCACTAAAGATGTTAAGCTCACAGTTTTTGGCTCTCTTGCAAGCTGCTTACATTGTAGATGACATAGAAAATAGTGAATCTTATTGATAGTTGTACAGGTTCACACTAGTAGAACTTGCCCCTGCAGTTTCTGTAGTTCCTTGCTGGTTATCCAAGAACATAACACACTTTAAACTAGTAGTAATCAGAGATTAGGGGAGTGCGTTTGATCTAATATGGATAGTCAGTCAGTGGCAAACGAGCACGATCGCACTATGCTTTTCAATATGCCTCAGATGGAGCGAAGAGAGCAATCTCATCACGCAACGTTTTGGAGGAGAGATTGCGTGACCAGCCAAAAGAACATCAGTTTGCAAAATAAATTTGAATTTGTTCTTTGTTTTTCGAAGGGGTTTAACTGCGAAAGAAATTGTGATACTGTAGAAGTTCTGGGGATGTTAAAGCAGAATTTTTCGTTTCTTTCTTATCATAATTTGGATGTTACAGAAAAAGCCATTCAAATGATGTATTTAAAAGATCGGTAAATGGTTAATGGACTGGTCAGAAATAGGATCCATCGTCGTACAAGTCATGGCAATGATGGGGTTTGCTAAAGGTCAAAAAAGAAGCTCAAATAATGAATGGAACGGCGAATTCTCATTGATATCGGAATCAACGTAAAACAAAGTTAAGTCGCTCCTGACACTTCATGGGACATTCACAAAGCAGAAACGAACAATGTCATAAATGCATGGGCGACTAGCGTTCATTTCTCTTACACTGTAATTCGTATCAAACAGAATTATCATGTACACGACAAATAATTATTTATTTCACTTGAAAAGTTATCTTTTGACACTAAACAACTTCTAAAACTCCATGGACTATTACAAGTACTTTCACTTCCATTTGAAAATACAGGCATAACACGTCAACTTTTCGTTCATAGTCGATACATTCATAATATTCAATATAATGATTTCCTCGTCGAAATGCCTAAAATTTCTGCGCATAAGAATATATCCGCACAAATTCAAAGAGGCGATAAAACGATTTTGATCTTTATTTTACCCACTCTCTTCACGTGAAATGCTATATACCACTTGTAATTGTAGCTAATTTTGTGAAAGGTATTGCATGTAAACACGCTGGTTTACCTTGCCTATAAAACTAATTTTGTGAAACGTATTGCACGTAAACACGCTGGTTTACCTTGCCTATAAAACTATGAATCGACTTACTCGATTTGCATTCCTTTTATGATGTTCGGCGGCTGACTAAAACTCTTCTTTCCTGGATTATAACACTGTAATGCTTTAACTTCGTGCACACGCTTCAAGCCAAAAAATGTTTCCTGCGATCGCATCGTACCAGCTTCCCGGCCGACATATCCATCTCCGTATCCATGGCGTGTACACAATGTGAGCCAACAGGTCCTAAAATGTATAAATCGACCCGAAAGAATGCCTCCTCCACACAAGATCAGTCTTTGATTTCATGATCTGTGTTGTTTGTCAATTTTGGCTCACTAACATAAATTGATTTATTTTTCGGTTTTCACAAATGTTTTAACCCAAAATCAGGAATCACAACCCTTAAAATAACCAGATCAAGCACCATGCTAGACTTGCCTGGTAATTAATGGGTCATGGCTCGATTTGGGCTGTTTCCACCTCTCAAATCATGCATCACGCATAACCCCTTTACCACCCTGAAAATAGTGTCAGTTGCTTTGGAGTCCAACATGATAACCATCAGGCTGCTGCCTCTCCCTTTAACAAAACAGAAGATACCTGTTACACGGAAATACTGTAAAGTTTTGAAGGTAATGTCATTGGAAATAATTAGTCAGTGAACTGGCAGAGTCTGTGTTCTTGGTGCTGACCAAAAGAAAAGCAGACTCTGAAAAGTGTTCATTACAATGCATTAGCATTTAATTACGACAAAGCAATATTTCTATTTATGGTATATATGTTTTAATCACAGGTTGCTCGTTAGCCTAATTTACTACATTGCCCCAGTTAAAACAACTTGAGTTACCTCTTTCCATTCAAGAGGCCTTATGAAACACATTTCGAACAAAATCAACTTGGTCACAAAAAAAATTGTTTTCAATGTAATGTTTTACACCAGGCCTTACATTGAAAAAGGAAGTAAAAGGTAGCTCAGAAGTGTAAGATGAAATGCTAAAAATAAAATTGAAGTCCAGTACACTTAGCTAGTGTTTGGTCAGAACCACAAAACACAGACTATCAGGCCTTTGTGTCAAATTGCCCTAGAAAGGACACGTGTCTAGTGACATGATAACCCCAGAATGTTGGCATCAGGGACTCTATGATTGTTTTCTTTTTGTCCAAAACATTATACCTGACCGCAAATAATTGCCAGTAAAATGCATATCTGTAAATTGCACAACTGAGTATAAAATGTTTACTTATTAAAATGAGATGTGGTTCTGTAAACAAAGGGTTCATGAATGGTCCCTCAAAATGTAGCAGTGCTTGCAAAATAAGGCTTCTGCTTGGAATGCTTGCAAAATTTTAGTGGGGGCTTGTTTGCTTGTGCTGCATATTGTGCTCAGTTTTAAGTGGAGGTAGCTTTTTGAGAAGTGCTCGTTGCTCGCAAGGCTAACTTTTGTCAATTCTTGTGCTCGCAAAGAAAAAATGCTGAACTTACATATTCACCAAGACCATTTGATATCCGTAAGCAAACATGTTTGCCTAAAGTTGGACTTTTTAAGGTAAAATGTAATTGTAGAGCATTTTGTATAGGTAGGTGTACTTACAGTACAGATTTTGTAAGTGTAGATTAATGGGGGTTATACAAATAATTCATTAAAATGTCTAATACATTAAGCTACATCTATTAATAGATTGAATTCATAGCTATTGGTAATTTTATTTAAAGTAAGACAAAACTTACGGGGATGTTGATTCAACTCTATTTTGCAAAGACAAGAAATAGCGAAGCTTTTGTCTTCCAATTCAAGTTTCTTGAATATGCCGTTAAGTAGTAGTTGATGGGCTGTTTGTGAAATCTCTACCAACAGAAAATTAATTTTGTACTAACTTAATCCCTATTAAAAACTACAGTGTATGTTGAAAATTCAAAATAATGTTGCTTTCAGTTGTTTACATTGCCCCAGTTATATTTTTCATGAAGAAAGATTTAGTATGTCTTCAAGTTATTCATTCAATAATCTGCTTTGATTTGTAGACACAGCACTATTGCTGGAATTTTATATGCTATTGCGAAGAAGATTAAGAGCTTTCTTAAGTTTGCCCTAGGTTTGTTGTCAGTGGTATTAAAAAACCAATTACATGCTCTGAGTGACATGAAGAAGCCTAGCTGAAACACCATAGTACTGTCATATTTAACATAAAATGTTGTCTAAAGAAGCAACTGATTGAGTTTTCAGTATTTTCGGCATCAACGAGATGTTGGTTTCTGCGCAGTCAGTTTAATATTGATTTCGAAGCATATACAAGAAAGCTTTCTAAAATATTAATGCATGCATTGAACCACTTGGGAAATAGTCGTGAAATTCAAGATGAACTTAGAACACTGTTATACAGTTCATTGCACCTTTTGCTTTAATTCAGCTGTGCATGTAACCTTACTCATTTCTGTTTAAATAACATTTCTGTTTTTATCCAAGGAAGGGGTAAATGTTCACAACAGTCTAAATCTCTTGTTTGCCTGTTCATTTTGAGTGACTTTAAGGTGTTGTCTAAAGCCTGCCCTTGAATTAGCATCCAGACTGTAGAGAATCATATCAGTTTGTTGACACAGATGGGCTGTGCCTTCAGCCACTGTATTGTGATTACAGCATAAAGTTACACAACTAGTTTTACATACAGTTTAAATACTTTCTGTAGTTGTAGATATTTATAGCACCTGTTGTTCTGTTGGAACATTTTCTCACCTTTGAATCTGAGAGCTTTTGAAATGTTGAAATATTTTTGTTGTGTCATATCAGTGAAATAAAGGCTGTTATATTATAGCTGGCATTAAAATTTATAGGGTGTCTGGATTTAAGGCTAATTTTCTTCTTATGCACCAACTTAGTTTACATTTCAACAGATGATCAAATAAGTCCCAGTTATAACAAATTCCATCCTTTTAAAATGCACTTTATGTAAACTTGTTTTCAGTTGTTGTTAAAAGCTAAATAACACGATCTATTCTTACCAAGTCTGGGTGGCTCTTCCATTTCCTAGGCTTCTTTACTCTCTGCAAACTTATACACAAACAACAAAAACACAATGGATATATTTATTAATAAAAGAAAAATAAATTGTTTGGTTCCATGCCTAAGTGTTCTTCTCATCGATTTAAATTTAGTACATTTTGAGTTTGGTTTCATCTGGGTTGTTTGCTTTCTCAAGTTACTAACATGCTGATTTTGTTAATATCGCTAGCCTGAAGCCAAGTTCAGCCTCAGACAGCTGATTCAATTTATAATTTTCAAAGTTTACCTTGGAATTCCACTTATTAAAACTTGTGTCTAAGAGCAAGACTTACATATTGAGATAACTGTTTTCTTTCTTGTTTGCTAAATTTGACAGTCTAAAGACTCTTGTCGGCAGTTGACACAACTGGTTATTTGAACAGTGGTGATCTTTATATTAATGAAGTGAAATGGCAGACTATGATAACACCAAAAAATTTATAAATCTGTCTGTTGCTATTTATTTTGGTCCAAGGTCAGTTTTATAAAAAAAGGTGACCAAAATGCTAAATTCATGCCTGCTGTGTTTGTTTATGTTTTGCAATTTCACTAAAATGGCACCCTAAATGTTTCAGGTTGTTTCACTTATTTTGTGGCGTAAGTTCATTTAAATGACAAAGCAAAATTGTAGTCACAATTGCGCAGTCCACAGTTAGATAACTGCATTCTCTATTTCTCTCTCCAATTCCCCATAATACTCTTTGTTTGCCCCCCAAATTTTGCATTAACTATTGTTTTAAAATTTTCTTGGGAGGACTGCATATTCCCAAAATAATAGTTTGTGCAAAATTTGGGGAGCAAACAAATTAATTGTCTTATGGGTGATTGGAACGGAGAGAATTGTTAACAACAGCAACAACAACAACAACAACTACAACTTTATTATTGGGTTAATTACTGGCATCCCAGTAGTTTACATTGTGGCCCTTTATTTACTAACTAAGGAATAAGCCAAAAATCTGTTTACAACACACATACATACATAGACTTTATTTCCTCTCGAATTTTAGAGTAGCTTGTAATTATATTATTAATATTACTAGCTAATATTTTCGAGAAATATAATAAAAAATACAGTAATAAAAATATGATACAAAAATAAATTACACACATTGAAGAAACTAGAATCTAAAAATGGATAGCGAAAAAAAAATCTATATATATAATCTTTAACAACTAAAGGCTCATTACATGTAAATATACATAAAGAAACAAAGATATAAATGCTCCCTGTAAAATACATACAAACAAAACCTCACAAAGATTAATAAACTGTGCATGGTGCTGATTATCTAACCTAGCATGACATTGGCTTTAAAGTCTCAAAATATATTATTTTCAGTTTTCATCCATCCATTGTTTTTGTCACGTTTGGCAGTTTTGTGTCAGTCACTAGTTTATTCAGTGTATTGTTTGGCAGTTTTATGAATACTGCAAATTATTTGTACCCAGGGGAATGGTGCAGGAAGTGTCTTGCATTGGTTTGTACGCATTTTGATTTCAAGTGACGGGGATGATCAAAGGATTTTTTGGGGTTTGATATTTTCGATTCTGGGAATTTTTTGGGTAGGACAATTTGGCAAGTATGTTTTTGGGTGGCTGGATTGAAGTAGGGAGTTTTTCAGGTATCATAAACATTCTAAAAATTTGTGGTAGTGCCTTGGCTGTGTAGTTCTGAGAAGAACAAACAAAGGAAGTGTTCTTGGTTGTCTCTAGTGTTGTTAAAATGATCGCCAGACGAGGGAAACATAAATTCAGATGGTATGATGAATAACAAACACAAACATTCACTTTCTAATGTTTAAAATTTAAAGGGTACGACATTCAGCATGGGAGGTTTTTTTGTGGGGGGGGGGGGGGGGGGGAGGGGGGTGGGGTAAAGTTTTTGTCCAGTGATTTTTTGGGGTTTTGTTGGAAGCCCTAGAGATTTTTTGGGTCTTGATTTTTGTCCCTACTCAATTACTCCCATCACATGAAATCCCAAGTACCCCTACCCTCCCTCCCCTCTACTCCCCTCCCTGAGCATACCCAGGTAGCATCATTCATCATTATTCCATTAGGCTCCTCGTGGAGCAAAGGGCGTCAAGGTAGGGTACAACACTATTCGTTAGAAGCAGTACATTTTCACTTAGTGAATGTCACACCTGGAATAGCAAATTCTATCCACTCCTGCCTTGAATGTCTTGGTTTCTAAAAAGATCTATGTAGTTCCAAGTTTGATTTTCCCTGCAGATACCAAACATGCACTTGATATCTGTAGGTTTCCTAAATTTAATCTTTTCCTTTGTAGTTGTACAAGGCTGAGAAGGGTTCAGGAGTTACTAAAGAGCAATGAAAATCAACTAAATGGTATCCTTTGTATCCTTGGTAAGGCGTTTTATTTTGATTTAATTTGTTGGACATACATTGTTAACCCAGTTTTGTTTTGTCCAAAGCACAAAACTAGATGTAAAATCAAGTTCAGTGCTCCCTCAGTAATGCCATAAACTAATCATATTTTGAAAGAGAAACTGGAGAGGTGACAACTTGTTCACTGTTGTTGTAAAAAGCCCTTCATGTTACGGTTGTGTACGACCATGTTCATGCAGTGTAGAGCACAGCAAACAACAGCAGCCAACATTATGCAGCGTATAGCTTTTTGGTTTGGTACTTGTACACATTACTTCTCTGAATTTTTCTCTGGTTTGATACAACATGTAATCAATATTATTTTTTATGTTTCATAGGTATTGATAGCAGGTAAGAAGACTTTTACTGCCGCATTTACATGTAGATGAATGAAGTTTGAACAGTATTTACAACTTAGAATTTCTAGTCTTTAACACACACACAGGGGTTTCAATAAAATTTGAAGTAGGCAGCTAGTTAGAATAGAGTAGCCGACTGGATCAACAAGGTTTGAAAGGATCTTTCTCTTGTTTCTTCAATTTAGGGGAAAAAGTAGCCGACTTCTCCGAGCAAAGTAGCCGACACTTTTCGTCGGCCGTCGGTGCTTATTGAAAGCACTGCACACATATATATATAACCAAAAAATGAAGTGAAATTCTCATCTACTACAAAGTGCTCAATAGCTGAACTAGAGCGGTGAATAACAGTAAAAACTCAAGAGCTAGGTTATATGGTCATTTAATCGCTACTCCGAGTTTCATGTCTCATGCCAGAAAAAATGGTTACATTCAAAGATATTTGAAAATACAGAACAATACAATACATGGTTACTAGGTGTGCTGTGTGTCACGTGTTGCGTCATGCGGCATCTTAAATGCTAATTAGATGACAACATTTTTCAGCAAGAATTTCCTAGCATGTCTGCAACTCGACGTAAGCTCATTTCTGCTGTTCAGCATTGACATTTCGTGTTTACATAAGATGAAAAATTTCTCCCACAAACACAAATTACATCTCTTGGTAACATTCGAATAAGACCTAGCCTGTTTAACTGGGTCACCCACTACCTCTCGGAACGAGTTACTTCTTTGGTTCTTAAAACAATAGATAACAGATCATAACAATGCCCCTAGCCCTGGATAACAATAGAGGTAGTGTTTACAGCGGGCAAATGAAAATAGAGGCTCCAGAGAGGTAGTGTCTTACTGGTTTAACTATGTGCCACTTGATGTCATACCTAATGTTCTGATCTTTCAGGCTCCATATGTATTTACTTAGTTCAGTAGCATGTTTGTACCGCTCATTTAAAAAAGAACATACACGATTACGATATCTTAATTTGAATGCAGTGTCACAGAGTCCAATGTACGTCTCTTTCGTGGTTGTTGTGGTGACTTCGGCCTGATAAGGGACTGTCTTGAAAACCACCCGTTTGAAAACATGGCGGGTGCTCCCTCCATAAAGATTTTTTTAAAGCCTCCATTTTTGCCATCCACACTTCTACAAATAGGGCTCCATTTCAAATTTCTCAATTCTGGACAACATTTTTCAATGAAAATGATGGGTGATAGGTGAATCAGAAAACATATCATTCAGTTAAAGCAATCCCTTACTAGTTGATCAATGCTTTATTCTCATCACTTGTCAGCTTGACAATGTATTGATATTACTAGGAGAAATTACCTGCTGATCAGCTAATGCTCGTAACTTTGTTTTAGGTACAATGGTGGAACACAACATCTTCTTAATTACCTCCTATTTGACTTTTGTGAACTTACACCAGCAGATGTAAGGTAAGACAAAAAACAAAGAAAGGATAACATATGTACCGGTATTATACTACATTTGAAATATTTATTTATTATAGTTAATATTGATCATGTTCATGGTAATTTTGATCTTGCTGCACAATAAGCTCAAGCCAATGTTTTCCCATCTAGTCCTCACACAAAGTGTGCATAAATAAATAAAACAGTTAATTCTCTGTTGCTTATCATTGCAGTGGAAGTAAAATTACGGACGAGCAACTGGAAGGTAAAGTGTACACATACCCTCAAACAAAAAGTGTTATGTGCAAGTGTAATGTATGCAATGTCCCATTTTACTGGCAGGGGGAGGTGTTGGGGAGGTGAGGGTCAGAGGAGGAGGCTGTTTTTCATGGTGTTAATGATTTTGAACAGTGTGCATGCATAAGATGTGCCAGCATGAGTGTAGGTTAAGTTATTTGATTAAGTTAACTTTATTCCTTTGTTGGCAGATATTGTGGTGGTTGTGAAGGCAGAGAGTGTCTGTGTGTACTGTAATCCTATCAACTATCCTTTACTGCTTCCTTACATTGCACACTGGAGAAATCTTCACATACATTGTCTGAACAAAGAAGAGGTAATTGACAGTTAGTTATTGTTCATCCCAGTGGACGTGAATATTTACCTTGT
Source organism: Meandrina meandrites (assembly GCA_963693305.1). Classification (NCBI taxonomy): domain Eukaryota; kingdom Metazoa; phylum Cnidaria; class Anthozoa; order Scleractinia; family Meandrinidae; genus Meandrina; species Meandrina meandrites. The sequence continues at coordinate 656,559 of OY855905.1, read as the reverse complement.
CGAATGGCGACAAGGTATTAAGCCAATTCATGACACTGGGGCAGATAATCATGTTTATATCCAGTGAAATATAAAGTAAGTGGTAAAGTGTGCAAGCATGGCATATGTTTTTGCAGCATGACTGGGGCAATGCTTCTCCAGGGTGGCTTGCTACTTGTAGTCAAGTGAAGGTTATGAAAATTCTTGTACCCAGATCTTCTCAACCCTCGTGGAGAACATCTGGTAAAAGCCATTTTTGCTCACGTCAAATGTGCCAGAAATCTGACACATTGGCCGTGTTTTCACGAGCAATTTTTCAGGTCGCTTAGCGAGTGACAACCGGAAATCTCGTGAAAACAGTTACTTTTCTCACTCGCTTAAAGTTAAGCAAGTCAGCAAACTTCAATGCAATTCTCATTAAATTTAAGCCACCAAACCAGGTAGCTTAAGCGAATCGGCAATTAATTTCTGCCAATGAAAAGCAACTTGTGGTCATTCATCTGACAAGGCTGTCAAATCGGAAATAGAACACGCATTCTTTTTTATGCCTCTTAGGAACTTAGTGCTGAGCAAAACTCGTCTTTTAATTTTAGTTCAGTGCATCTTCCAACTCCAAAAACAAGTTGTGTATGAATTTTCTGTTGCCAGCCGCCACAAAGCAAGAGATACTCGCTTTGCCACTGGAATCGCTCGTCGCATGTTCATGTCATGTCGTAGTAGCTTTGGTCTAACCAAATTGCAAACAAACTGGAACATATTCCTGGAGATACGGAAATGTTCTCGCCAAATAAAGCGCATAAACACACTAATGAAAAGAAGAAGCGAAGACGCACATGCGGGCTTCGTCGGCATCTCCCGCCATTATTCAAATTGATTTAGTTGCGCTGCTGCCCTCCTCAAGTTACTTAAATCTCACTCATGAAAACACCTATCATTTTTAAGTCGCTTAACGAGGTCTGTAAACAAAGCACATTCAGGAATGTTAAGCGAGACAATCGGTGAAAAGATGGCCATTAATTGGCTGCACATGCTCGGCAATTTAAGTGAATGGAAAGTTCACTTGGTAGTGATAAATAAATCATCATGAACTACTTTCCAAAATGGGAAAGACCAATAACACAATGTTGAGGTAGAATTGACAAGGAAAAAGTCACCACCCATGTTTTGCTGATAGATTCAAATCCTCAACCCAGCTGTCAATGGTGATCAGAAAAAGAGCATGCATTTTGTTTGACGCCTACATGTACAAGCTAGCTGTACGTGTCAGATTTTTCACACATCTTTTTATGAATTCACAGACAGGGTCATTGACAAACTCTTGTACTAACAAGCGTGGACTACAAACTGAAATCTGTAGCTAATTTATTTAAGAAATGTTCAAAACAAGAAAGCGTTAAATTATAGAGCCTTTAAATCTGCTATTATTTCTGCCAGCTCACGTACATTTATGCATGCGTGTAAAAGAAAAAGTTTATATCATCTGTGCGCAAATGGTGACGCAGTTCATTAACCAATCACAATGGCAAACTGAGTGGACTTGGCAGGCCAGATGTTTCTTAAGAAGTGAGCAAACATCTGGATACGAGGTTAGGTAATGAATTCAAAGTGAATATATGAAATTTTATATATTTGAACTGTGAGAGAAATATTTAACACATGAAAGATAATCGCAGTTATGTACACAACTTAAGCGGTTACATTCAAGCTTGAGTTTTTCAGGCTTTCTATTTGCAACTGCTTAAGGTCATTCCACTGAAATAAACCTGCATTGAGACTTTTTGTCAAACTTTGCCTATTGGTTGTTTATCTTACAGAAAGTTAAATTTTGAAATTAAAATGGGGGGTTCCCGTATTTGCTTAGGCTGTATGATATGCAATAATAGAGAGGTTAAGCATGACACTTGTTTTTCCCGCAGACAGCAAAAATTCCACTTCTGCTGTCTGCTGATTGACAATTGTACCCAGAAATGAGTGGGTTTGTGTTTGTCGTGAATGTGTGATTTTGTCCCCTATTTTTCTGAGGGATTTATTTTAGGAATTGATAAAACGGTAAGAAAATGAAAGGCAAGCTCGCATTTGCCGTTTGCCGTTTTACAGCATGCTTAATCTCTCTTCGTCACCATTACTCATTTGCAAGAAAATGACAATTAACCTCTCTAATGCATAATGAAAAATGCATGCGCTAATCACATGTGAAATTATGCCCAGTAAGGATGCGCAATGCCATACTAGGAAATGACCAATAAAATGCAGGACCTTGGCAAATGGAGTCACTTCAGGATCAAAGTTTTTACCAAAAAAACCATCCTGTGGAGCTAGCTTAAACTCTTGACCTGACCTCTTGTAGTGAACATCAGTAATGAGAAGAGGAATAGTGCAAAAGAGGACATGATAATGATTATTTTGTTCTTCTCAATTAATTTCAAGTATGAAGATGATGAGGAAAAGGCTGAAGAATTCAAGATCATTAGTTTTATCACCATGGTGAATGGCTGTGACCATCTTGGTATACCATATGGAGGTGAGCTGGCAGCAAGTAGGAGTAGTCAGGCCGCAACAAATTGTGTTGTTAACTAATAAATCCCTTTTTTCGACTATTTTGCTTGGTACAAGGAAAATGGTAAGAATTGGGGGCATCGGTTGTCACTCTCTGACCCACATTTTTGTATACTCTCAAGGGACTGTTTTAATTTGTCAAGGGAATATTTTTCGCTGTGGGCGATTAAAACGTCATTGGATAGAAATGCGTCAGCACTTCTTGATCCCGAAGTGTTATTTTCAAGCGTTGCTCGTCATTTAGCCTGTCTAGCCTTTTGCAAACTACAGGTAGGTATTTTTCAAAGATCTGTGCTATTCATCGATTGAATCGCTTAGTTTTACATGCTTAAGGACGTTCGCGCTAATTGTTTGTGCGCATCCTTACTGCGCATGTAATTCCTGTCGCAACGTCACGCCACGTCATGCATCGAGCGCGCGCGCTTAGGAAACTTTCCAACCACATATAGGGTGAGTAGCCGTCTCGATAACTTTGCGATGATTTAACTCTCATAGATGCCTGGTGACCCCTGTTTTTCTTTACGTAGAAAGTTTCCTTTACCAATTCTCTCCATTTACACAAAAAACAAAAAAAATCTGAACGTGAGAAGTTTTTTTTTTTTCGTTTTTTCGACTCGCGTAGGCTCAAATTTATGCATTTGGCGGCTGAGCTTGACAAGCAATTATCCTTCCAAAAGGTTCACTCTACCTGAAGGAATGACACCAATTGCAAATATTTACTTAATAGGCCTGTTTGAGTTAAGGCCAACACAAAAACCTTGGCTGTACTAGTTCATTTTCATTTTTTTTAAACTTGAATCAAGGTAAGCTAATTCGAATCAATTATCAAAGCTCCCATAAATACTGTGGTCTTCCATACGGTTTATCTCCGAAACAAGCGTGGTGACCCCCCAATTTTTTTTTCGTTTATGACACGAGTTAGTCATTATCTAACTGCAGGTAAAGTTATTTAAAAATCTGAACGTGGGAAGATTTTGGCGCGAACGTCCTTAAAAGCTGCTGCGAATCTTCATTGTCAAAGGATATTGGCCAATGCTATTTTCTATTATTACAAGTCTTCATTGAAAGAAGTATTTTTAGCTCGTCACGCAATCTTTTGTTTTGACCACAATTCACGGACTTGATCACGACTTAATGCAGCTTCTCAAGACTTCAGACAGGAAAATGGTAATGTACAATATTGCTTCGAACTTAAATGGAATTTTTAGAAGTATCGGTAAAGCCACTTAGTGAAAAATTGACTGCAAAAAAGCCCTCGGGCTAAAATTAAACTTACACTTTAGCGTGAATAATGCAGGATCTCACGGCTTCAAAAATATGCAGAATTTTGAAGCTTTGATACATTAGTAGCTACATCTTGAAATGAGAATTTATCTAAAACAAAACTTCCTTCAAGTTTCTTTCATTTGCCCAGTTTACGTTTGGAATTTTAGGCTTCTGAAGCGTATTGATTTGAAAAGCACATGGTGACATCTGATATGCAGCGTGCGGCCGCCTTACCATCGCGTTGTTGTTTATTTAATAATTGTGTTCAGTTTACGACCTTTTACATGCAAAGATTTACTACAGTACTTCAGAAAATGCAAACAAGTATTTTTTTGCTATTAGTTATAGTGATGGATAGCATAAAAAGCAATCTGAGTGTTAATTTTGTGGAAGGAATTCAGTAGTTTTCCGCTATCTCACGACACCATGATTCGCAAATTATTATCCCCAATTACCGCTTTTCTGTACCAAGATAATACCACTGGTGGTTAAATAAATGTCAGTGACAGTTGTAAAGAATTAAAACCTACCTTTCACCAGAGTGTTTTGAACTAGTGTTATATTTTGTAGAAAGAGTTCGTGTTTTTGCGAGTTGTTAAAATGACGCGCGGAGGTGAAGAAATTTTTTTCACCGTCTTCAAGTTTGGTTTGGGATCAATTTATCAAGGTTGATAATTTACATTTCAAATCATGAATTGGTCTTTCAGCGTGTCTAGTTGTAATAAAAGTTTACTTCAGAAAGGAATTATTTGTCTGAATTTAGTACGCATATGGTATATTTTTCCCACTCGCACGTTTGTGTTAAATGCCGTAAAAGAGCCAGGAATTTTTGGGGGATGGGTGCACGCTAATAAAAGCCTTCTGGACTGTGAGTCAATGGGTTAATGCATTGCAAATCGCTTTCAATACTAGCATTTCCCCAACACGTACTCCATGCAAAATAGTCGAATCTCGAAGAGATCTTTGATCATATACAGTGTACATGTTACACTCTATTCAATGGAAAATTGCAAGAGCACTTTGCAAGCATAGTCATCTTACCAGCCTATTGTCATTATATATGTCTTTAAAATGTTACTTACCCGGTATGTAAAGCAACTTGTTTTATTAAAGCCTCAGGCTCAATCAATAATTTTCATCAGGTTGATACAGTGAATTGTCTGTTCAAAATATTATATGTAGTGCAAATGACTTGATGATAATCTTTGGTATAAGCCTCCTCTCCACCCAGTTTCATCTGAGGAATATGAAAATCTTCTGTTCTTGTTCTACACTAATCTGGTACATGAAGGTGCAGTGTTATAGAGTCCACTGGTGTAGTGGCCTAATGGTTAGTGTGCTGGACTCTGGATTAAGCCGTGCGGGTTTGAGCCCTGGCTGGGGTCACTGTGCATTGTTGTTGGGCAAGACACTCTACTCTTGCAGTGCCACTCTCCACCCAGGTGTATAAATGGGTACTGGCAAATTTAATGTTAATGATAACCCTGTGATGGATTAGCATCCCCTGAGCCAGGAGAAAGAAGAAATACTCCAAGTAACTTTATGCTACAGAGACCCCGATTTTACCTTAGCCCAATGTACATAATTGTTGTAAATAATTTAAATTAATCATACTATTCATAGCATATCTTTTAATTTATATTTCTCATATGGTTTGTTAGGCGCATTTGATCATATTTACATGCTAATTTGCGCCTTAGAAATATTAAATATTATTATTATTATTTATTATTATAAGCTCCAGCCTGATGGGCCACACAAATGTTTTACCACTGGAGAAACAAGCACCTTGTCTTAGGGAAATAAATCTTAATCTTGGACTAACACTGTCATAGTCAATAGCTACACAAACTGGAAGTATATGTACATATAGATCTCTATAGGAACTGAGGCAGTGATGGATTTGTGTTTAGAAGTCCAGGCTCTTACATTGTTTTGTAAATAGCCACCTGGTCAGCCTTCTGCCAGTTGGGGTTCTTACCCATGTTATGTTTGTTTTATATTTATTTCATATACACAGCCCCACAAGCTTCTAGCTTTAAACACGACCATGCAAGGCTGTTTTCTAAGAAAAATTACAAGGAGCCCAAGGTTCCAAACTTTTAGATCCAGGGCACCCAGGATAAAGCTTATATGAAAGAAATAAGATTATCTGGTCGCCCAAAGGCAACCCGGGCGCTCTTAGAGCACAGCCTGCCATGTATACTTTAATAGTTTCAGTTTTGATACAATGTACATGCTAAGCTAAGTGCTGGCTGTTGTATTTCTTTAGTGCCAAGGCCTGGTGACCAACAGCCACCTTTTGATCCATTTGTACTGGAGAAGTGGCCTTTAATTCAAGCATTTGCCCTGGAGGGTTTTGGAGGGTACTTACATTAATTTGCTTTTTTTTCTCTGTTGGGCAGTGCTTTAGATGACTGACTATTAAGGTTATACTTGTAGTGTAATAACTGCACATTCTTCAATATCTGAGATCAAAATCTTGAAACATTTTGTTTCTCCAGATGGTTTAGAGGGCTATGAGCACTACAACCATGGTCACAGTTATTTATTTATACACATTTTGCCCCTGCCACCCCCATGCAGTGTTCATAAAAAACATCCATCTGACATATGAGAGCATCTTTCATGTATTTAACAGTTATTATGGCCATAATTTCATGTTTTTACATGTGAATTCTGCCAGAATACGTCCAGTTGGTTGTAGTTAACCTTTTCTTCCTCACTCTTGGAATATTACCATTTTGATAACATTATTCTTTAGTTGTGCAAATTAAGAACTTTGGAAATACATCACAGCAATATTCCCTAGAAGATACTTTCCATATTTATTATTTTTCCAGTGGATACATTACTTAAAATTAAATTATCATTTTTGTCGAAGATTTATTTTTTATTCAAGACATTTCTGTTTAGAGGAGCTTTTTAAATTTATAATTAGAACTTTGTGTTTAGATTAAAGGTCAAATGAACCAAAATTTCGACATTCTTTCTTTAGCGATTTTAAAGCAACCAAACGCTAGAAGAACTCATTATTAACTAAACTTAAGAAGAAATTTTGCTTTCTGAGCCTTAAAGCGCGAACTATAGCAAAAACTACGAAGATTTCCGAAGACTTCACGAAAACGTTTCTAAAATGACCGCGCACTGGAATGGAAGGAATGGATCGAGCTTTGAATTTTGTGACGTAATAGTTTTATTTTACGGCTTTCCGATCGAAGAGGCGATCGTTGTTTAAAACGCGAATAATGTTAAGTTTGAGAGTTTGAGTCAGTCTGAGTAATTCAAATAATTCTGAAAGGATCTAAGATTTTTTTTAAACATGGTTGTTATATTTTTTATGACATTGGAATCCAGTTTCAAAGATTAATAATTGTAAGCATTGTACGATATAGGAGGTTTTCAAACACTGGATGGCGTATAAAAATCATCAGTCTGCTCTGCTTGGTATAGAACAATTAATTTTGTTATATACCCCAATTTAAATGCAGTTTTTTTGGATTTGCACGTAATTCTTATCAGGACGTGTGCGGCTTTCAACCCGGATAGGTATGCAGCGCGAAGTTATCCTAAGATGTGGCCAAAAGCCAACATTGAATTCACTGTTTCTTTTCCGTACTCGAGAGTCACACAAAACACAAATAATAAATTTGTACACAAAAATTTAACTTGAATGTAAGGATATTTCTCAATGCAAATTCGAAACCACAAAGCATCACGCAGGGTAAAACTTTCAATGAATAAATTCGTGTCGTTTTCAGCTGAAGGAAAATTCAGTGTTGAAATAAATACAGAGCGTTTACACACTGTCCCTGCGGACACTGGGAGTTCTGTTTGTATTAACTGTTTTTTGGTCCATATTTATTTAGCCGGTACATGTTATATAGTGCTCGAAATTAACGGTTGTAAACCCAGCATAAATACAACCTTCGAAGCATAATTTTATACGCGTCAAAAAGCACGTGCACGCCAATGGAAGCAAATTATTTGGCGAGGATATTTAACTAACGAACTCAAATTCTAATACTTGATCATGACCAGCCAAACTAACACAGTAAAAGTGCTAACAATCATAACAAATACTCTATCTAGCTCTAGGTAGAATAAGAAAGGTTCAAAATGCATACCTCTAACTCCCTTCATTTAGCAATAGCCGAACGGACAAGGTTGTCTTTGTGCTTCGGAAGGCATTCTTCCCTGTGATTTCTTTTCCGAACAAAAAAAATAGGCGGCATAGCTTCCTCTTTGAGGTGGAGTGTTAGCGGCTTGAAATCAGAACCCAGAAACCTACGTATCGCCAGTTTTTCTCTGAAGCAGTCTTCGGTAAAATGAACCGCACAAATGCGAGAGTTCTTGTATGGCTTAAATTCTTTTCTTTTCATTTTCAAAAAGCCATTGTTTCCTGAGCTTTGAATTTGCTGGAAACTTAAACGTACTTACTTTCGACTTAGAATTATTTAAGCAGTTTAGTGCTGTACAAAACACCATGATGTTCCATTCTTGTGAGCTTCATCACTGAAAGACTTTGAATTTCCCTTCATTTTCTCTTGATTTCCCGCAATTTCACAGCACACCAATACTGACGTCACAGTTTTGAGTTCCGAAAATTTCCCGACAATTTTCCCGAGCACTCTACGATTATGAAGGCCAAAAATAAGCATTTTTCAACTTGAAATTTCTCTGTTTTGCAAAGTCCAATTACTTTGAAACTTCGGAATATGTTTATTTGGTTCTGAATCAACAAATTGGCCTAAAAAAAAGAAAATTCGAAATTTTGGTTCATTTGACCTTTAAGGTTTTTAATCATATATTTTAATTTTTAATGTCAGTAATACAATTTTTATACAAGTTTTATCTGCAGCTGAACGTTATATGAAAGTCTGTACCATATAAACTATTATTATCAAAAATGACAGTACAACTTTCTTTCCATAGTGGTGGATTTTTCACCATGAATCATAAGGTAAGAGAAGGGGTCAAACATCACTTTTCTACTCTATTTTTTGCTTACTACATATACACTTTGAATAAGCCTTTTAAAACATGTAAGAATGTTTTTATTCAATGCATCATAAAAATGTGGAAAATCCTTGATGTTAACAGGTCATCGATGTGACTCAAGATTTGGACAGAGTTTATCGCTTGTTGGATCCTGTTGTTGTAGAAACCCTCATCAAAGAGGTAAAACGTTGCAATGATTTCCTTTACATGTGCATTTGTAACATTTTACATAATATATAGCATTGGCAGTAAAGTGACTACATTATCTTACCCCGTGACGCACTCGATTTCTTAGGCTTCACAGGAAGAACTAACATAATAGCTATTAGTTACCTTTAACGGAAAACACATTTCTTGGATCCTTAATTCACTAATCTATCATCAATGCAGGAGGGTCATCACTTGGGAGATGTAATTGTTTCCTTCATCATCATCTATCCATTCAGTGCTAGGTGGCTCACATGGCTAGGGAATCATTTCTGTACAGAGTTAATGCTGCTACATCACCTTTAATTTATTTGTCACCAGACTCTGCCTTTATTTGAACGTCATTGTAAATCTGTTCTGACAAATGTGGATACAGAAAGGTGAGTGCAAGACTGATGTGAACTGCATGAACAAGTCAAGTAACAAGTGAATCATAAAACCAATAATGTGTAAAGATTTCAATATTGTCTTTTTGTAGCTCCAGTGATCTATGTAAAGTAACAGAGAGCAGTTTGAGTGAGGTAGGTACCAGCTGAGCTTAAAACATTTATCATACGATTTGAGGTCTTGGATCAACTTAATTCTACTGTACATGTAGATTTGTACATGAACATGTACATGCTCATGTTCTTCCCCTAAAACCAACAAAACGGTGGTGTTCCTGTGCATCCTGCAATCCTCAGCGTGATGGCATCTGCGCCACTTTACATTTGGATGATATCAAATCCTTTGCAGCCAAAAAAAAGAATTAACTATTTAAGAAGAGTACACTTTTTGCTACAGAGTGTGCCTGTTAGGATAAGGGGTAATTGTGGAGGGAGGGGACAGGACTTATTCTTTGGGATATATTTGTTAAGGGGTTGGTTTGTATCATTTCTGGGTCCTGCCTTCTAATGACAACCCTGGTTAACTAGTTATGGGAATCATGGACTAAATTTGATAGAGAATAGTAATAATGAGATAACAGACCTGTCAACCAATGTTTCCCTTCTAGCCCATTGCGAGTTATTTTGCTCATGGACACATTCTTGACAGGGACAGTACCAACAGGTAAATATATTTTCCTCACGGATTTGTATACTTTGTGACAGATTAAAGCACAAAGGCATTTATTTTGCAGATTGCCTTTACGTTACAATAGGAAGTTGTATTTCATTATAAAAGTAGCATTATGTACTTTTAGGTTCAATATGTCTTTCATATTCAAGGTAAACTAAGTATCTTATGGCCACCATATCTGTGTATCCCCTATTTAGTTACAAGCTCGGCCAAACTTTACAAACAGCGATCATAAGTGCCGATGCTGTAAATGACATGTGTAGACCACTGATTATAAAGAGATTTTCTCTGGTTAGTTCATCAGAGGATTGTCAGCCCTTTGTGCTTCTTGGATCACACTCCTCAAGGCAGAACATCAAAAATTCAGAGAAACAGTCCTCTTCCAACAATAACAGAACCATTGCTAATAGTGGCATTGATGGCAGTGCTGCTGCAAGGCACATGGTAAGAACTTATGACATGAAGCTTTGTTTATTCATACAAATGCACCTCAGTTGCTAGAATACTCGTCTGGCAAGTGCTGGTTATGAAAAAAATCAAGATTTTTTGAAGTCCTGATGCTGTTCTGGGCTTTTGTTATAAGATGCTGTTCTGGGCTTTTGTTATACATGTAACTGGTTGAGTCACTTTACGACATTCAACTTGACAAGAAATATACTCAACTTTAATTATTAACAGTGTTATCTCTCAAATTAAGGTCTGCTTTGCTGTGGAGCCCAAAGGGACAATAAAATGTGCAAGAACTTATTTTCTCCAAAGTGGTTTTGTACCAGTGTCACTGGGTGATATGGCAAACACGTCATCAACTGTGCACAGTAAGGACCTTAGGTAGGTAACACTGTATGTAACAAGAGACACATGTACCGTACTATAGCTTTACTCCTTCTTCTATTAAACTGTGTTCCTAGTATTAGTTTTCTTGGAGAGAAACTTGTCATTGAAGTATTTTCCAGGTGACACAAGCTATTTAAAGAAACTTTAATTTATACATAAAGCTTCCTAAAGCCATGCTGAAACATGTAAATCTATAACGTGACACACTAACTAGCACATAGGCCAGCTGTAACACCTCACTAACTTTAGATGACATGTTTCCTTCTGGTGGAAAGTTGTGCAGCTTAATGTTTTTTTAATACTCCAATCCAGATTGTTAATGGATCTTTACCTTCTATCAATCAATGCTGTTGTGGAGGGAGTCAAGACATTTTCACAAACATTTAACAAACAAAAGGTACGTTTCAGTGTCAGCAACTATATAATAGTCATCATGTGCTGAGGTTTCTTCATGTTTTGGTACTTGAATTCCCTAGAATAACCAAGATCAATTTTTTTAAACACAGAGCGAGCCTACGGCCCCGTCTAGCACTTTGTTGGCTTCGATTTTAAAAAGTCGTGTTAGAGTAACGGTCATAAAACAGAAGAGCTCTGCAAATTTTGCTTTTTAAATGCGATCCCAGTTCATTAATGTGGACTGGAAGCTCATACAATATATACTACCAATAATTCTTTCCATGCAAGCTAAAAGAAAATTTAAACAGAATTTATACATTAATCCTGAAAATTCAAATTCATGTCGACCATGCACTGTTGAAAGCTCAAACGACTGAATCAAATAATGCTGAACCCCATCCACGACAATCGTTTCAGTAAATTTGTTCTTCATGTAGTGTTGTAGTTTCTTGAAACCGGAACAATCACCAAATTCAATTTGAAGCGACAAAATTCAAAACTACAGGTTTTGTTTGCTCTTTGTCAACATTTTTAAATTCTTTTTTACCAAAATTTTTAACATGCCAGGCTACACACCCAATATTTATAGTAGAATATATCCCAATTTATTGAGCAAATTTTCGTTTCTTTTGGATAGTACTTCTCTGTATCTTACCCCCAATCTCTTGAACCTCCCAAGCTCTAGAACCAAGTTCTGTTTCCCCTGGGGTTTTGAGAAATCAGGATTCTACTGTCAGTAGCCCTGGTCAAAACATCTTGGGACACTTGTTGAAATTGGGTGCAAAACCATGCTTCACTAATATAGTGCTTCAAGAAAGCTCGGAAATGCTGTGAAAACAAACTACTTCAGTTCTCCCCCTCCCCCAAAGCAATGGTGATTGTGATTGAAACGATTTGAATGCCTGAGGTCAACATTGCACCAGGGGAGAGGGAGAAGAGTGAAAATGAGTCATTTTGACGAGCTATCTTGCTGGTGTCCCAAGTGTTTTGTCCAGGGTTGTAGCAGGAAAAGAAATGTACCATATGTTCTTTCCCATTATTGTAAGTAATAGATCAAAAACAAGTACAAGTTTTTCATCAGGGGTTCCAAACACCGAGAAAAAGATGAAAGTACAACGCTGAAGGTGGAGTGCTTTTATTGTTTTGAGGTGTTTGGAACCCCTGATGAAAAATGAAGCATGAGTTTTTGAGCTGGCTTCTCAAATGCAAAACTAGGAAATTATGCAGTGACATGTTTTGTCAAATGAAACAATAAGAAATTATGCCATGTCAAATTTTTGTCCTTTTCTGTAAGAACGTGATTGCATGCATGATTCATTAGTGTCCCAGCCATGAGTAATGAAGGGGCGGCACGGTTTAGGAGCCGAAAATGGTTTATGAGGAAGAGAATTAAGTCAAGAATGCTGTATTCCCCGTCAACATATACAATGGCGAGGAACTCGGGTGGAGAAAAATTTCCATTCTTTCAGGAGGTTTGTTTAGAGATTACAATTTACATTAGGTTTCAAAGTGTTTGATTCTCTGAATTGTTGGCAAAGCAAATTTGTCATTGAAGTAAAAGAATGAAGAGTGATATCCACCAAAAACAATTCACTGAGTATTTAGCATCCGACACTATCTGTATTTAAGGAATTGTTTGTAGCACTATTTCTGATTTCATGAGTTGTATTGTTAAAAAATTTTGAGGTTACTGCGGCCTGATAAATATTCATTGATTAAAATTCAGTGAAGACTGATTAAAACTCGAGTTCCTTGATGAGTGTCTTGATCAGCTTTGAACTAATCAAATGTGTCTTGATCGGTATGTTCATTGGGTATCAACATACATGCACCTAACCGAATTGATGCAAGCTGATTGGGTCATCAGCTCATGAATTATTAATGAGCTTGAGAAGTTGTTTTCTTAAACCTTTCTCAAATATAACTTTTTAAGCAATATTGCCAAATTTGTACCTTAGCAATCTTATGGAGTAAACGGTTTAACAACCTTGCCAAAAGAGTAAATGGATTTTTATATTAACTTGAATGTTCTTTTTATCTTTCTCTCTCAACATTCAGAGTTATGCAACTGTTCTGTCAGTGTTGAAGCATGGCATGCAGGAAAGGAAAGTGGAAGTGAAATCCTCATTTTTGACGGGAAATGTAGAATTTTGCATTGATGCTTGTGATTCTCATGGGAGGTACATGCATGATGCTTTGTATTTATGTAATGATATGGTTCTCATACATGTTGAGTCAAAAGAAGTTAAAGCAGAAGTAAACAACTCATAAGAGGCCTCAGGGATCTTCACTGTGATTAGCCAGTTCCTAGAAACATTTACCAGGGCTCAAAATAATTTTTGAATACTGACCGGTCATGTTGACCGGCCAAATCAATTTTTGCTCGGTCATGTCTCGTTTTTGACGGGTAAAAATATTGAGTATTTACTTTCAAGCAATAGCCTTGTTGTGAAAGAGTATAAGGCCTAAGCTTAAATGTTTTGATCGGTAAAAGTGTCATTTTATTATGTTCGCTTTTTGAATCTCCATTTCTTCTGCGTTCTACTCTACATAAAACAAAATGCTCAGTAGCCGTAATGTTATGTTACTCTGCATAGTTTTACATTAGTTAACGACTTACGGGTGGAGGCGATCTTGGTTGTAAGCACTTTACTGGTCTTTACTACCGAACACTAAATAGTAATAGGACATATGCCCATGCTACAAGTGAGATAACTGTGCCTTTGCTCGGCATGTAGGAAGAAAGGAAACACCAACGGCTTCATGTCAACTGTGTCCAGTAAGAAGGATTTACGTCCTCGACTTTCCTGTATCATGCGATACCAATATCCCATTTCAAGCTACGGGATTAACAAAATAACCGCCGAGAAAAGATTTCACATTCGTCCACAACGCTTAGCAACCAGGCCTTTCAGTAAGGGTTTGCCGTCTTTTGTTGCTTTTTCAGGTCTGCTAGAAATCTACTGACCATCCATCTTTTACTTAACTAATTAGCGATAAACACGGTCAGGAAGTTGTCAAAACTTCAAAATACAATGTGCTTGGAACTTAACTTAAAAATACACAACAATGAACTAGTTATTATATAATGTTCTCTAAGGCCAATATTTTCACGGTGAAAATTGCCGGTAAATATTCAATGCTGGTGAAAAACACGCTACGAACTCGTACTTTCTAAAGGTGCATATAGTTTTTTAAGTCCACTAATGAGTGCTATTTTTCTCGGCCCGCCTGACTATTCAAACTGTAATTGCCAGGGTTCGCACAGTCTTGAAAAGTCCTTGAATTTCAGGGTGAGTCCTTGAAAAGTCCTTGAATGCCATTTTTCCTTGAAAAGTCCTTGAATTTTCTTCCACTTTAAATGTAGTGGGATCAAAAGCAAATTGCTTTGCATAGACTTTGGTATTCTTTTCCTGTGTAAAGCAACTTCAAACACTGTAAAATACGGATGTAAAAGCAGCTAATAAAGAGAAAAGGCAAGTGAACTAATAAATGTAAAGATGGAGATGGAGAAAACTCTTGAAGCCTTAGAAACCTGTTAGCTTGGACTGGGAATGTGCATTTTATATACTATCTGTGAAATTACATTCATGGTAGGTGGTCCTTGAAAATTCAATTTGGTCCTTGAAAAGTCCTTGAAAAGTCCTGGAAAAACGGTTGCGATTTTTTGTACGAACCCTGATTGCATACGCATGTTAAAAGCAGACGTTGATTGATGCGATGTTCATTTGTTGTCTGTTTAGCGTATTTACAGACGTGGATGTTTCCTGTTTTATTTAAGCAAACCGCTAGCAAATCCGCAGAGCGTGACCGTCTCATCTGTATTCTACAAATTTGTGACTGCAAGCTGCTATGATATTTTATGATTTTACTGAAATACTGCGAATATTTTTTTTGTGTTATTTATTTGAAAGCCGTGTACGTGACCGGTCAAAATGACCGCCGAACCAAAATTTTGTCCGGAGAAATCGTCATTTTGGCCGGACATTGTCCGTTGACTGGCCGTTATTTTGAGCCCTGTTTACCTAGATACAACTACCTGGATACCTGTACCTAGATACCTGTACCTAGATACATGTACCTAGATACCTGTACCTAGATACCTGTACCTAGCTACCTGTACCTAGATACATGTACCTGGATACATATACCTAGATACCTGTACCTAGATACATATACCTAGATACATGTACCTGACCATGCAGACAGCTGTACATTTGTTGTATTGAACACATGAGCTTCTACTAGTGCAAGCCAGTTGAGAAATTACATGGTATTTGGGAACTTCAACTTGCAAATATATTTTATATTTGTGGATGGCATTGAATTTGAAGACTGGCACTGTCAAAGTAATTCTGACATCAAAATGAGAACTTTATTCATGTATGTTGTGGTTCAATTTTATTGTTGGCTCAAATTTGATTATCGTTTGTTTTTGGTTATGGCGATGCATGATAATGAGTTAAAAACAAAATAAAAAATTCACTTACTGAACCATAACATGTACACTGATTTGTTCATTTTTTTGTTTCAGGAATGTCAGTCTCCAAGATGGCAAACCACTCTCTTCAGTGAAAAGGGTGAGCTACCCAAATGATCATTTTTAACATGTACATGTACTTAATTAGTTCATCAGATAATAGCTAGGTGGTGGCTTATTTGTTTTTCGCTGTATTTGTCTCATGCTGATTTGCTTGTGTCAGGCTTGCCTGTATCTGTATGATGTACCAAGTGTGGAACACCCTGGCCAGATCTTGGGCTCTGTGGTGTTTGGTGAATCATTTCTAGACTCTACAATCAAGACGCTTGTTCCAGGTACAAATTGATTGGCTTATAGTATGGATTTTTACACTGTTAAATACCATGATAAGTACAAGCAGATTATTTTCCCCATCATTCCAACTGTGATTCCATGTTTTGCAGACAGTTCTAGTGTTTGGAACAGTTCATATGTATTCCTGACTGAAAACATCCCTAGATTTGTTTCGTGGCAGGTAAAGTAGCAGGGTTTATTTGTACTTTGTGATTTCTCTTTTACAGATAATAATAAATTATTTATCTTTGTTTCCTTCTAGGGATATGGCAATGAAAGACAGATATCTGAAGAGCTGGAGTCATTTGCTAAGGTACATGCACCTGAAGCTTTGCAAGTTCGTATGTTAATTTTATCTCTAAAATCTTTTTTCGATGGTTTTTTTTTTGCAAAACACACCTGAACCATTTTGTAACCGCTTGCTTGCACTCTCTCCGTTTTACAGTCAAAGGTTGATAGTGAAGTTTTGGGAAAACAACTTCTCTGTGGCAATCAAGTGTATATTTCAAGTTTATTCAACAAATGGGAGGCAGGTTGGTTTCAAGAAATCAGTTTATTACTACATGTATGCTCCCAAAAACTGCGCAGAAACATTACTTTAATAATCAACCAAGCTTATCTATGTTACGACTTACAGTAAAGCAAGCAGGATAATATGGTAAAACAGACGTGTATTATAAAGTTCCATCAGGCTTTTGGTGCAACAGGGCAGAAATTTGTAATGAAGAATAGTGTTTATATTGCATAGTTCTTTCAATCTGTGTAATGTCCACGTTATATTTTGATATGCATCAGGCCAGTGTGATTTCAACTGCCGGTGTTAATCCGAGTTTCAGTAGCAACAAGGCAACTAGAACTATTTCTTCTCCTACCCCATACCATTGCTCCCCCCCCCCCCCCCCCACCCTGCCCCAGATGAGATGCTAGTCCATTACAGGGTTACCCCAGCATTAAATTCGGCAGTACCCATTTACATGTATATAGCTGGCTGTAGAGAAGAACTGTGAAAGTGTCTTGCCCAAGAACACAATGTAATGAACCCAACCCTCCAACCTGCACTGCTTGATCGGGAGTTCAGCATGTGCCTCAATGAATATAAAGGTAGTAATGATGAATGACTCTTATTTATGTTATTGGCTTTTCAGGTTTTCTTTACATATACGAGCAAGGCTTTCTGTTTATTCATCCTAGAGCTGGTGCTATTCTACTGCCAACGTCTAAACTGTCTAAAGTGCAGTTTGATGACAAGGTACATGTCTGTAATGACCTATGGGCTCTGCAGTTTCTGTTGTCATTTTCCTTGAAATCTAAGTACGTTCTCCATAACTGTTGCTGTCACTGTTACTCACTATCACTGTCACTGTCACTGCTACTGCGGTCACCGTTACTGTCTACTGTCACTGCTCCTGTCACTTTTACTGACTTGACAACTGTAACTGTCGTTGTTATTGTAACTGTTACTGTCACTGTCACTGCTACTGTCATTGTCATTGTCACTGTCACTGCTACTGTCACTGTCACTGTCATTGTCACTGTCACTGTCACTGTCATTGTCCCTGTCATTGTCACTGCTACTGTCATTGTCATTGTCACTGCTACAGTCACTGCTACTGTCATTGTCACTGTCATTGTCACTGTCACTGCTACTGTCACTGTCATTGTCACTGTCACTGCTACTGTCACTGCTACTGTCACTGCTACTGTCATTGTCACTGTCATTGTCACTGTCACTGCTACTGTCACTGTCACTGTCATTGTCACTGTCATTGTCACTGCTACTGTCATTCTCATTGTCACTGCTACTGTCATTGTCACTGTCATTGTCACTGCTACTGTCATTGTCATTGTCACTGCTACTGTCACTGTCACTGTCATTGTCACTGCTACTGTCATTGTCATTGTCACTGCTACTGTCATTGTCACTGTCACTGCTACTGTCATTGTCACTGTCACTGCTACTGTCACTGTCACTGTCATTGTCACTGTCATTGTCACTGCTACTGTAATTGTCATTGTCACTGCTACTGTCATTGTCACTGCTACTGTCATTGTCATTGTCACTGCTACTGTCACTGTCACTGTCATTGTCACTGCTACTGTCATTGTCATTGTCACTGCTACTGTCATTGTCACTGTCACTGCTACTGTCATTGTCACTGTCACTGCTACTGTCATTGTCACTGTCACTGCTACTGTCACTGTCACTGTCATTGTCACTATCACTGCTACTGTCACTGCTACTGTCATTGTCACTGTCATTGTCACTGTCATTGTCATTGTCACTGTCACTGTCACTGCTACTGTCATTGTCATTGTCACTGCTACTGTTACTGCTACTGTCACTGTCATTGTCACTGCCACTGCTACTGTCACTGTCAATGTCATGTCACTTTCACTATCACTGTCATTGTCATTGTCACTGTCATTGTCATTGTCACTGTCACTGTCATTGTCACTATCACTGCTACTGTCATTGTCACTGTGACTCATTGTCACTGTCACTGTCACTGCTACTGTCACTGTCACTGTCATTGTCACTTTCACTATCACTGTCATTGTCATTGTCATTGTCACTGTCAATGTCACTGTCACTGCTACTGTCATTGTCACTGTGACTCATTGTCACTGTCACTGTCATTGTCACTGTCACTGTCACTGTCATTGTCACTGTCACTGCCACTGTCATTGTCACTGTCACTGCTACTGTCACTGTCACTGTCATTGTCACTATCACTGCTACTGTCACTGCTACTGTCATTGTCACTGTCATTGTCACTGTCACTGTCACTGCTACTGTCATTGTCATTGTCATTGTCACTGCTACTGTTACTGCTACTGTCACTGTCATTGTCACTGCCACTGCTACTGTCACTGTCAATGTCATGTCACTTTCACTATCACTGTCATTGTCACTGTCATTGTCATTGTCACTGTCACTGTCATTGTCACTATCACTGCTACTGTCATTGTCACTGTGACTCATTGTCACTGTCACTGTCACTGCTACTGTCACTGTCACTGTCATTGTCACTTTCACTATTACTGTCATTGTCATTGTCATTGTCACTGTCAATGTCACTGTCACTGCTACTGTCATTGTCACTGTGACTCATTGTCACTGTCACTGTCACTGCTACTGTCACTGTCACTGTCATTGTCACTGTCACTGTCACTGTCACTGTCATTGTCACTGTCACTGCCACTGTCATTGTCATTGTCACTGCTACTGTCACTGCTACTGTCATTGTCATTGTCATTGTCACTGTCACTCTCATTGTCATTGTCACTGTCACTGCCACTGTCATTGTCATTGTCACTGTCACTCTCATTGTCATTGTCACTGTCACTGTCACTGCCACTGTCATTGTCATTGTCACTGCTACTGTCACTGCTACTGTCACTGCTACTGTCATTGTCATTGTCACTGTCACTGTCACTGTCACTATCACTGTCATTGTCACTGTCACTGCTACTGTCACTGCTACTGTCACTGCTACTGTCATTGTCACTGTCATTGTCACTGTCACTATCACTGTCACTGTCATTGTCACTGTCACTGTCATTGTCACTGTCACTATCACTGTCACTTTCACTGTCATTGTCACTGTCACTGTCATTGTCACTGTCACTATCACTATCGCTGTCACTGTCACTATCACTGTCACTGTCACTGTCATTGTCACTGTCATTGTCACTGTCACTATCACTGTCAATGTCACTGTCATTGTCACTATCACTGTCACTGTCATTGTCACTGTCACTATCACTGTCACTGTCAATGTGACTGTCATTGTCACTGTCACTGTCACTGTCACTGTCATTGTCACTGTCACTCTCATTGTCACTGTCACTGTCACTGCTACTGTCACTGTCGCTGTCACTGTCACTGTCACTGTTACTGTCATTGTCACGGTCACTGTCACGATCACTATGACTTACATCCCTGCCCTTCAAGGCTCAGATTGTCAGGCCAGACAACTGTTAGTAGTCTTACAAGATGAATGGATCGTCATTTATTTGCCATTAGATGGTATTCGTGTAGTCTAGAAATAGGAACAAGTACAGCGATGACAGTGATGATGGCAACAACAAGTGTGTTAGGTAAGGTTTTGTATAATCATGGCAAATAATCTTTACCATCCTGCAGGGCTCCACTGGCGCCATCGCCCTTCTGATCCTCACGTATCAAGCCAGCATCAAAGACAACCTTCCTTACTACCTTACAAATGAATACAGGAGCTTCGTTTTTGCTCTCACACCACGCTCAAGGATTTACCGACAATTTTACTCTGATGTGATACATCTGTGGAAAGAAAACCAACTGCCCAGCTTTCCTCAGTTTGAGACTGTTGCAGGTAATAATGCAGACAGAGCAACTTGTAATATCGGTGTTTCTTGGTAATGATCAGAAATCAGTCTAGTTACTACAGCAGTTACTTACAGTTACTACTCCGTATGGACTCTTCTCTGCATTGTAACTTCGCCACAAACTCTTTGGTCAGAAGCCATTCTACTATGGTTAAATGTGCCATTATTGGGCAATCTCTGAGTTTTATTAGTGATTTATTTTAACTTTTGTCTTTGTTTTGTTTATAGTATTGTACTGACAAGCATTCTTTTAATTAATTAAACTTTACTATTTGTTTTCGTGCATTTGCAGATTTACCTGATGATATAAAAGAACAGTGAGTAACAACTTACAAACATGTGAACTAAACCCGTGATTATACACATAATACTCTTGGAGTTATTCATATTTTTATTTCTTTCAGGCATTGGTTTTTAGAACATCAGTTAAAGCCTCAGAGTTCCGCAGAAATCCATGATCTATCTACAGCTGAGGCCTTTTTGCCGAATTTGAAAAGGTAATTACCGTAATGATTCCATTTAGCGCCCTCCTTCCATTAAGCACCCCCTTCCGAATAAGCGCCTCGCTTCGAATTATGCTTTTGTCAATAAGCGCCCCTGTTCTAATAAGCGCCCCCATTCCCCATTCTTGACACTGAAGCCATTGACGTCGAATAGATTGACTCGTGTGGCATACATGTATAATTTTTATTGCTAAAATGAACAATTTTTTTAAAAGTAACTGAGCTTTCAATAATTTGTAACTGTTATTGTGTCTGCTATTGTTAGTTATTTTAATATTTATTAAAGTTTTTAAATAAGTGCCCTGTCCCGAATAAGCGCCCTGTCTCGAATAAGCGCCCTCCGTTGAGGTGCCAAAAGTAAATAAGTGCCCCGGGCGCGAAATCGAATCATTACGGTATACAGTTGTACGACATTGCTTTCAATATTGATGCAGAAAATATTACTGCCTTGCAACAATGTAAAATGTTATAGCTTTCTGTTTTGCTCTGAGAAGTCAGTAATGTCAGTATCATACTCTGTTTTCATTGTTCAGCTTTCTACGTCACTGCTGTGCAAGTAGTTCACTGGGCGACAAACCCGTGACATGTGACGACCTACCAGTACTTGTAGCAAGTATTCATGTAGGCGAACAGGAACAGTCGCAGGATTTTGAGGTAAACAACGCACTAATGCAGTACCCTTTCACTTTAAACTTGTGGTTTCAGCGACCTCGTGATTGCAGTTGTTAAGTGTTTTACTGCCTAAAGATAACGATTAGCCTCTAATTATTTAATGAGTGACTACCCGATAGTTACGAGCCTACGAGCTGCTACAACCAAAAGAAGCTTCTTGTGAAATTCCACAGGAGCGTAAGACTTTGTACTCAGTACATTGTTTGGTTGATTGATTTATAGTTGCTATTAACAATTTTGACCGGTGTACCTGGTAGTGGCAAGAACTCGTTGTGTTCAGCTCTTGTAGCCTTGGCAAAGGAGAACAGCAAGTAGGTTCTAGACATTCAGGCTTTGAGTGCTTTATGATACCTTGTATGAAATGGTCCTTTGTTACTGATCATAAACTTGTTATGTATTGATAGATGGATAATCTTACAGAGACCTGTCAGCAATTCTGATCCTTTCGATCCTAAAGGTGTGTCCATTTCTTTTAGCTTGTCTTTCGATATTGTTCGTTCTGGTCAAAGTAGCATTGATCAAGTGTTTTTTAAGAATTCAAAATTGAGAAAGCGTTAATCGTAGCTCGAAGTTTAAAGGATGGAATATGATAGCTATGCAAATCTTGTTGCTTTACCTTTGAAGCTACACTTTGTAAAGGCACCATATATTTTGTTGTCTAATAGGCCATTTCCGAGTTGCCTTTTGCCTCAGTTTTAAAACGAGTCTTCGTGCGAACCTTTTCAAATGAAAATGACTTTGATTTGCATGAAAATGGACGTGAGGGTGGAACACATTTTCATATGAATGGTTTCGCACGTAGACCCGTTTCGAAACAGAGGCAAAGGGTAACTCGGAAATGGCCTATTCCTTTTTGTTTTAAGGTGGCTCGAAGGGGTTTAGATATTCCCGTCTTTGGTATTCTATTGCAGCTACACCAATAACGTTGAGGTTAAACTTTTAGTACAACTTTGTAAAGGTTTTGCCAATAAACAAATTACAGTTGCTATGACGTCAAAATCCGTTGCCATGGCAACGTCATATGAGGTCAAAGATACCTTATTTTTTACCGTTTGAGGTTAATAACTTAAAAACTAGACGGTGAAAGGTTTTGTTTTTCATATATGTTTGCCTACTAGGCAAAACAAACAATCTAACAATGTTTAAAAAAATTCTGTAGGTAGGGTTCAGAGCCACCTTAAATTAGTGAAAAAATGACGTAGCTTTGAATCCTACCTACAGATTTTTTTAAAAATTTGCGAAAAATTTTCTTTTGTCAGTTGGACAAAAATATATCAAAATCAAGAACTTTCACCGAGTAGTTTTTTAGTTATTAGCCTCAAAAGGTCCAATATAGAGTGTCTTTGACCTCATATGACGTTGCCATGGCAACGATTTTTGACATCACAATGACGTCAATTTGTTCATTGATAAAACTTGTACAAGTTTGGTCTAAAATAATTTCTTAACAACTATTCGTATAGCCGCGATAGAACACCTAAAACGGGAATGTCTAATTCTGGTTAAACTGTTATGAGCCACCTTAACAGAAATCCACAGTGGTTCTCCTTTTTAAGTGAGCCCGGATAGGGCTTAATGAGCAAAGATGATAGCTATGTCATTTGTCTTGTTACTTTGTTTCAGTTTTACAAGAATCCCTGAGCAACACGTTGTCAAGTCAGAGGCGCCTTCATGTGAGGCTGTCAGCAAGTGGCAGAAGACTCAGAGTAATTATGGTGACACCAGGGTACGAGACTCTTGCATCAAGCATGGTTACTACTGAATATTCAGAATCATTAATTTTGTTGTATCCCCGAGTAATTAACTACTTCAAATTTCGTTCCTTTTTTCTTTTTAAATTTTGTTCGAAAGCGGCCTTAATGTCAGTTCTTGTGGTGTTAAAGTTTTATCTGATGTTGTTGTAAGGTTCACTGATGTTACAGATGTAGTGCAAGCCATCAGGACTCACCCAGATGCAGAAGTAGCCAAGTGTCTCAAGATAGGTGCAGTCACCTGCTGTGTAGACCCGCTTAATACCTTCATGGAGAACAGGTGCGAAATACTCCGTTTGACTTAAAATTTTTGTACTATTCACACTTATCTTGCTTGTATGAATCTCAATTCGCTGTCAAATATAAGCTTACTGAGAAAGACAAATTTTCTAGCGGCATATAGCTACGATTTTAATGAACTACATGGGCCTCGACCTTAACGGTTCTCGTCAGTGTAGATACATTTGATATGGCAACGATCTGTAACATGATATATACAGTATTAACTAGGGTGTGTAAAGATCTATAACTAAGTAATGCCGGTGCGTATAGCACACGGATCAACCCTGTTAAGGCCATCGGGTTCAGTAGTGCGCAACTTACTTGGCTGTTGATCCCCCGGACAGGTGACGAGAAATCATCATCTTGATGACAGTCACTGTCTTAATGTACCACCGAGTTCTCAGCACCAGCATGAAAAAACGTTTATGTCAATCAGTTGGGAGAAGTATCATTTTGAACTTGTCTTATTCTCTCAACAGACTGACGCTGCCAAAACTTCTGGAACAATGTGCTCAAGGTTTGTCAGTTATTTAGTTTTGGTTACCTGTCCATAGCAAAGCTTTTAACTTGTTTCCTAAACTTATTCTTTTTCACACAGGTTGGGTCAATAATGTCGTGTTCACGAGTTGTTTAGAGCCGAAGGTAGGGAAAGCCTTATCCATGTCACGTGTGTGAGTGAAAGGCTCATACCTTCATTATTTTGTACCTTAAAGATTTTGCTTTCATCCCACCTGGATTTTATTTAACCTTGTTGCTCATACTCGCAGCACGAGCAGCTAAGCTTGGTTCAGAGACTTGTACGAGCTTGTAACCCTGATGTGGCGTTTATTCTTGCTAAAGGCGGAGAAGTCACAAGGTAGTTAAAATAATGTAGCTGTTTATGTTCTGTTGTAGAAGTCTGTGGTTAACCTTTTGCTTTGCCCTTAAAACCATTTGTGTCTGTGTGTCTTTGCAGGACACCTGATGTGGAGTTAATTCTATCAGACAGTGCGTTTGATGAAGACAAGATGGCTCAGAAGAGAGAGTTAATGTGTCCAGGCTGGTACGTCATCTCGAACTGTTGTAAACCCTGTTATTAGCAAAGGATGGACTAAAATTATCAGTAGATCATGTCGTGAATTGAAGGCTTAGGGTGTTACCATTCTTCTAAGTAAGATGGTTTTATTTTTTTGAAGGTCTTTGGGGTTGTTTTCGTCTGGAGATGCAGACCCGCCGGTCAACGAGGTAGTGCTCGTTATATGTTTTTATTTTCGACAGTACTTTTTAGCAATATGTTATTCCTGACTCCTGAACGTCCCAATTTATAGTAAATGGTTTGAACCCAGGAATATCAGTAGTTCGTATAGTGTGATCCTCTGCAGGGCGAGAATAATCCAGAAAAGGACTGTTGCTGCCGATTGACAAACTGCGTCGTCTCATTTCTTTATTCATTGGTCTCGTCGGTCTCAGTGTTTACAGATACAACGTTTGCAAATTAGGTTAAGCAGGAAATAATATTGAAGTCTATATTTTATCCTAACGTTTCCTTTAGATTAGTATACCATTTTATGGACCATTAAACAAGTCGAGATTAGTGGCTAATCTAAAAGGTAAGAAATATCAATAATTGTAATTGCCGACCAAATTAGTGTAGGTAATCACATGATTTCGAGTGCAATTTGGGATAAATAAGCACGAGTAAATTTTTCAAAGGCTAACAAAATTGCACGATCCCGTAGGGCGAGTGCAATTTGTAGTCTTTGGAAAATTGACAACTGAGTGCGTATTTATCCCAAATTGCACGAGAAAAATCATGTGATTACTTATTAATAATATTCATGAAAAAATTGCGAGAAAGCAACGTGCGCAACTCTGGTAGAAAAATAATTTATTCAAACTCGGTAAACATCATCACGCCCTCAGTCAAAACAAGCTCAAGCAACGTACAGGTTTGTCATATTTTAAAAGTTTTTAAGCCGAAAAGTTCGGCTAAACAGTTCAAGGAATTGTCTAAATAAAAGATTCTGGGTTTACCTCTTCCAGAGATTTTCTTCTGCTTCTGATAAGCTTACTTGTCGAGCTTTGCTTGGACGCATTCGACGGGCAATCAAGTGGAGCTGTTTCGCTTTCCCGTCAACACTTCCTTGGACGAAACAATTCTCTGTTTAATAGAAAGCCTACAGGTTCTGTGCTCTTAGTACATTGTCTATCAAGCGATGTAGTCATTTCTTTGAGGCTATCTGGATCATAACCTTCGCCAATGTGCGTAAATAAACTCGCTCAAGCAAAACGTGAAGCTCAGATGACTCGTAGTTTCGATTTCGTCGGCATTTCCCTTCTTGAAAAACCACTTATTCCAAAAAGAGATCCCAACACCAGTGCTTTTCAGTGCTATGGTAATTAAAATCGCACTGTCTTCAGGTCCTCTACTGTACTCAAAACGCCAGCCATTTTTGTTCCTCGCCACTCAAAGCAGATCCAAACTTCGCGCCATTCAGATCGCGTGGAAGCGTTTGATTGGCTCTCCGTGGGTGCCTTTGTTTATCAACCAGTCAGAATGCTCTGTTTTGTTACCTCTTTTTGCACTTAATTACCTTATTTCTGCACTGAATTACCTCATTTTTGCATCGAATTTACTAAGCCAATCAGATTCGAGAAATTGTTTCGTGTATATTATTAAGAAAGTAAAAAAAGAATGACTTGTGTAAATTCATTCACAGAACGACATTAATTTTTTCTTCAGCACTTCACGGACCCATATCATCCAGAGGAATACGTGCAACAGGTAAGCTTAATCATCACAGACAGTAATCTCATTTCACTTGTTTCCTTGAAGTGTAATTGACATCAATCGTTCTTTTTTTATGGCAGGAGCGATCCACAGTCTACAGGGCCATGTCTGTTTCTCAGGTGAGATGACAATGATTCGTCAGGGTTGGTACGGGTCACGGAAAGAAACAAAATAAATTAGGTTTTTTGCAAACAAAATGGAAAAAACGTAGCTAAAATGAAAGATGATTTCCAAGAAAAATGGCAAAATTTAGGTCGTGGAAAACTTGGAGAAGTCACGGAAAAGCTTATGGAAAGTCATGGAATTTCGAAAACTGAAAAGAGTAGAAATCTGTTCTTTTACAAACCTGAGATGAATAAAAAACTTAAAGTATTTTTCATCAACAGAGGAGGCTCCTAATAAGAAGGTACACGTTCAGTGGTCTCGTCTGAATGGAGTGCTGAGAATGAACCCTGTAGATAGCTCTGCTATTCCGCGACCACCCTCGGCAAAGGGCCAACAGAATGGCACGATGGACGGAATCCACAAGTACTTCATTGTGTTCACTGGATTTCATCTTCAACAACAGGTCTTGAAGGATTGGATCAAAACCTGTTGTAAACCGGTATGTTATTGAAAGAAGGACATTCAGTTTACTAAACAATGTGCAATGAAACTGTGCGTAGCATGCATGTATCCTTCTGTGAAATGTGATGATTACAGTGGCAGGAGTTCACTTTCTGCACTCAGGTCTTCAACAGGGAAAGAACTTTAATTTAGAATAAAGTAGAGTTACCTTGATATTTAACAGCTTTCCTGCGAATATCGCCTGATACTTAGCCGACGAGGCCGTAGGCCGAGTTGGCTAAAGGTGGCTCGACTGGGTTTTTTAGGGGCAACACTGCTCAAGTTTGAGAACTAACCAGACTGTCATTAACAATGCCATCGAAAAACGATCACCACAGCTGAATTAGGTAAAGATGAAAATTTGTTATGACCAGTGTTATTTTGACATCGGAGTTGTCATAGCAACGCAATGACGTCATCACGTTTATCAATTTCGTTCGTACTGCTCGGCACCAGGAGATTTTTTCGGAAATCGCTCAAGGGAGCATGTACCTCCTATACCTGCCTCAATGTTGGCAAAGTTTGAACAAATTCTGTGAGAGCGTTATCGAAATTTTTGGGGATGAAGTTTCGAGGGTCATAAATACAGTAAAAAACATACTATTGAGATAATAGGGTAATATCTGAAGAACACGACGCGCTTTGGGAATGCAGTTTCATCTCATAGTAGTTTGATGCCATTTAAAATTGTGGATACAAAATTATGGGGATCGCCGCGACCGATTGCGAAAAAAACGGATTTGATGAGCGTGCATTCATGTGCTCTTGTTGCCACTTTTGTAAATAATTTGGTCTACACCTACAAATGTGATAATTATTTGGAAACCGCTCGATGAATTTTTTTAGAAACTTGTCAATCTCGAGGTTTGTCATCAGTTTATATGGCCTGCAAGTTTCAAGGTCATTGAAAACACGTAAGGCAATAAAATCGGGGCTCCAATGTACTACTTTTTTCTCCCAGATTTTGTGTTTACAAGTGAGTGTCCTCATTATTCACGGGCATTGTATTCAACTTTCATTTTCACGTGCACAACTCAGCAAAAAATTCATTTGCATTTTATCAGTGAGTTTAGACTTTTTTCCTGATCTGTTGTTCTACACAAAAATAGCTTTTCGTTTCCTGGAGAAAGAGACCCTCGGCATTGCTGTATTCCAGTCTAACGGCGTAACAAATATTATTACAGTTTTCAAGTCATATAAGCATGTTTCCCGAATTTTTTTAGAAAGCAATTGAGCGTTCTGTTTAATGCAAATGATTTTTTTGCTGAGTTGTGCACGTGGACATGAAAGTAAAAAACAATACACGTGAATAATGAGGACACTCACTTGTAAACACAAAATCTGCGAGAGAAAAGTAGTACATTGGAGCCCCGATTTTATTGTCTTAAATGTTTTCAATGACCTTGAAACTTGCCGGCCATATAAACTGATGACAAACCTCGAGATTGACAAGTTTTTAAAAAAATTCATCGAGTGGTTTCCAAATAATTATCACATTTGTAGGTGTAGACCAAATTATTTACAAAAGTGGCAGCAAGAGCACCTGAATGCACGCTCATCAAATCCGTTTTTTTCGCAATCGGTCGCGGCGATCCCCATAATTTTGTATACACAATTTTAAATGGCATCAAACTACTATGAGATGAAACTGCATCCCCAAAGCGCGAGGTTTTCTTCAGATATTACCCTATTATCTCAATAGTATGTTTTTTGCTGTATTTATAACCCTCGAAACTTCATCCCCAAAAATTTCGATAACGCTCTCACAGAATTTGTTCAAACTTTGCCAGCATTGAGGCAGGTATAGGAGGTACATGCTCCCTTGAGCGATTTCCGAAAAAATCTCCTGGTGCCGAGCAATACGAACGAAATTGATAAACGTGATGACGTCATTGCGTTGCTATGACAACTCCGATGTCAAAATAACACTGGTCATAACAAATTTTCATCTTTACCTAATTCAGCTGTGGTGATCGTTTTTCGATGGCATTGTTAATGACAGTCTGGTTAGTTCTCAAACTTGAGCGGTGTTGCCCCTAAAAAACCCAGTCGAGCCACCTAAAATCAGACGATATTCCGCAAGATTGAGCAGGATAATTGTTTTATTATTCAACAAATTGTTAACGAAACTGATTTTGCAGCGAGAAAAACTGTGGTTGTGCAGCGCTTTGCAAGATTTCAGTCGGATCTTGGCAACCTAGGTATATCGCAGGATATCTGTTATGTACGTATGACGGATATCAACGACTTTCTGAGCATATATGGGCATCGTGCGCATTTGTTGAACAAACACGATACAAAAGCCAGTCGAGATCACTTGTTCGTTTTTCCAGACGATATTAATGGTGTCAAGCAGGCAAATTATTAGAAAATATAGAAAAAAGGAGGGATATTTTGTTGATGTATCATAAAGTTCAATAAGAGACACAACCCGTAGGCATACATGACGTGCTTAACGGCTTGCAAAGCATTATAGGGCGTTTTCAACACGGTCAGCTTTCGGCGAGTTTTCCGATGTGATAGAATCTTTTACAGCAAAGGAGGAGGGTGGATTGACTTCTTTTCTTATTTTGGATGTCTTAGAAGCAAAGATCTTTCGATATAACTTTCTGGAAGGGCACAATGTCTGAGGAAATGTCCGTTATTCATCGTCAACACCCAGAAATTGTAGTCGCCATTTTGGTGACGAAAGGAGAATTTTTATGAAATGTTAGTCGCATTGGCGACCGTATTGGTCTAAATTTCAAGCCCTGAGTCGATACATTTTAACCAAGAATTATGGCAAGTTTCTTTTGCGTTAAACAAATTAAATGTTGGCCGATCCGCGGTTCATGTTGTGGCAAATTATTTATCATGCTAATTCTTAAAATTCGAGTAAGTTGTTAATCAAAGTAGGCGGCGAAAACGTGTGGAGTAGCCGGCGAAACTCGCCGGCTACCGGCCCTTATTGAAAACCCTGCTAACAATAAACAATTATTAGATGAGGTTTTTGTGATATCCGGAATAATCAAGGTCGAGGTAAGTGTTATCAGCCGAAGCCGAAGGCTGAAGCTGATAACACTCACTGAGACCTTAATTATTCCGGGTATCACAAAAAACGAATTTAATAATTGTTTTGCTATGCATTGTTTAAAAAACAACAAGGACAAACGCACTCTTGAAGAAGCGAATCGACGAGAAATGTTTTTACTTCGCTGTGTGCGAGACGCCACGTACCACCTGTGAACTTGATAGTCTCTTGGAAATCGTGCATTGCGCGCAACCTACAGATTATTCACTAATCTGCTAACAGATTAGTTAATAATCTGTAGGTTGCGCTGATTCCCAGAATTAACTGTAGGCTCTTAGCCAATGAGAAGACAGATAGTTACTACAATGTATAATAATTAAAATAATGTGTGTCAGTAAATTGGATGAAAAGTATCACCAATCTTGAGATTGCAAACAGTGCGTCTGCTATTTAGTGCCGCGTTGTAGAGACTAGATAACTTAGCTGAAACCGTAGGCTGGTTTGACACAAGATCCATTCTATGGTTCCGTGCAGACCGGTATTGTCCGAACGTATGGTGGTCGGGTCAACAAAACTGTACCAACCATTCTCTGAGTGCTGTCGATGGATATTTAGAACAGCTTACATCAGCTGATCAGATCGGCTAAACAAATGGAATTATTAGGTGATAGCACGCCGTCTTTATTGAGTGGATTGCTGTTTTCATTCGCTTGCAGGCGCTAGTGAAACAAAAGATGAAAGTGAGGAAGGACCTTTCAGACAAAGAGATCACCGACATCACTGTGAGTACCGTAATATTTCATTATTTGCATGCTGCGGAAAGTTTACCGTCTTTGTTCTCGTCCTCCGTAAGACCCAAAATAAATCAAAATTTCGAAGTCCTCGTTACCGTCGTGGTCATCATTTGTCTAAATGTTGGTGAACAACAACGTGAATGTCACTCTATCACCAGCTATGGTGTTAGGAGCTAGATACGAAACAGGAATGTTTTCTCTAGTTAACCAATATTAATAGTCGGATGTCATGAACAGATCTTGTGGAGCCAGCCATCTCACCTGTAACTTGGTCACTTATATAATGAACATCAGAAATAATGATCCAATAACGAGCATTGCACTAGGCTACTCCACGGTCTCTTGCTTAAAAAGCTGCTGGTATTTACTTCATGACTGAACGCACCAAGCGGCTTGCTATGTGGCAACTTGCCTGTAATAGTTCACTTTTGTGTGCGTAGTTTTATTAGTTACTCATTTTTAAGGCTGTTCTGCATATCCGAAAAAAGGAGTAAAGGATTTAAAAAGGCGGACTTTTTCCGGGGTGGGTCGGTCGGCTGTAAACAAAAGGCCGTTGACAGATGGTTTGCAGACCTAACGCGACTTTCAGTTGGACGTTGCGGTTTATAAAGAACGATGACAGACCACTGTACTTTAGGCGCTTATGTTTTTGTTTTGATGGGTATGTGATGATAATTTGAAAATCGATTGTGAACATGTTCTGTTTTTATTTTATCTTTAATCAGGTGTATGTTGTTTCTGCTTTATAGCAAATCAACAGAATTGTCTTAAGTTTGCATGCTACGGTCAAAGCAAAATTGAAAGCGTAGTTTATGTAATCGCTACTAGGTGATAGAAGATTATCAGTGCCACGCTGTGCGCGACAAAGGTGAAATGTGCGTATTATCTCCCTCCGTTCCACGCAAGAAAAGCGTAAATCTCAGATTAATTTATCACAAAAATCGATAGCGTAACACAATGCAGCTTTCAAAATCATGTAAGTACGATATAATGATCCTCATTTACCTTCTTTTGTAGAATGCTGTAAAATTCCGGTTCTAAACCCTGGGCGTATACAACTTCATAAAAGAAACGGAAGGGCTTATATCTGAATGGGGGGGGGGGGGGGGGGGGGCTTTTAAGCGGAATAAAAAAACCGTTTCGAAACGAGCCACGGCAGTGTTGATTAAAATACGTTTTTAAGCTAAAAAGTCATAATAAAAAAAATATTTAGCCCTGTTAAGTACTGTCATCCAGCAGAGGGGGGCTTATATCCGATTGGGGGGGGGGGGGGGGGGTTATAACCGGAATTTTACGGTATACTGTAAGCTGCTTGCTTGTGGTTAGCCTTTACTACGGATTGCTTGCGATTAGTTTTCACTCGTGATCTCACTAACTTGTCAAAGAAGAATAGTGCCGTAAACTGACACTAGTTCATCTGTCAGTATATCATATGATAAAACTAGATGAAATTCAAATTGAAATGTGTGATTCCAAATAATGAAAAAACTACCCACACAGATTACCGAGAATCAAGGGTACTACACCCATTTCAAATTCTATAAACCATATAAAAAACAGCAGATTTCATGAACCTTGCAAAACAAAACAGTCGTGGGCTCATAGGGCCCTTTGATTGATCTCTGTTTTTCTTCAGTCTAAGCACAAATTCGACCCACTACCTCCCGGCTGGTTTTACAATGGCTCACATTACGTCAGTCTCACAGGAGACAAGGACTACCATCATCCATGTATCCTTTTGTGATCTATATATTTATGCTGATACTACGATTTCGGACAAAACTGTTCAGACACTGTTAGAAATAATTCCTTTCTTTTATTACTGTTTTTCCTCGCCTCCAGTCTAATCAATGTTGCTTGGGTCCGCTTGTAAACTCTACTATATTTTTGCGGCGGCGCAGAGAGGGAGGGAGAAAGGGAGGGAGAAAGGGAGGGAGAAAGTGAGGGAGGGAGGGAGGGAGGGAGAAAGTGAGGGAGGGAGGGAGGGAGGGATGGATGGATGGATGGATTAATATTTCTTCAAAGTGGCTATGAAGTGTGAAATTCTGGTGTGTCTCAACAAGTTTTGTCCAAGTTTCTAGTTCTGGGAATTTGATAGTACTAACATTGGAAGTACTTGCAACAGAATAAGCCAAGTTTATTGCACCTTAACAACTCCCCAGTACTTGAAACATTTGTGGAAGGTTATCTGTTAGATGTTAATGAAGACATCAAGCGTCATAACGCCCTTACAGACAGTCAACCTGCTGTTGATATATTCACCAAGCCAAACAGCACCCGTTGATTCAACAAGCTCTTAATATGGACAGTCATTGTCGATAATTTAATGTTCAACCGACTTTTTAAAAAAGTTATTTAGTGTAAGTAGTATTTATAACAATACTTTTGGGGGCTTTGTATAATATTTGCCTGAATTTGGCGTCAAAAGCCCAACAAGATAAATCTAACAATATACACCTTATTGCAATTAACGTTGTCATATTAGACAGAAAAGTGAAAAAGCCAAATAGGAATTAATTAACTTAATCATCATAGCTGGCAGCATACATACATACATACAACTTTTATTTATACACGATGAAAGATAAAAGCTACAAGCTTGTGGGGTCGTGTACAAAAATTAAAATGAAGGAAAAAAAGATAAAAAATGTTAAAAATCGTCATAAAAAAGGCCTACTACCTACGTATTAAAAACTATAAAATTATTATGAATTCGAATGAGTGAGAATGAAAAGTTAAAAATATGTAAAATCCTTAAACCTATTGTTGATTGTTTGTGGCGCTAAAACGTTGAAGTTAAAATCCCTAAAAGTGTAACAATTCGCCACTTTTTTCAGAAAAGATTTGATGTCCAGGTGTTCGAAACGATCAATTAACGATGGATGAGACCGTCCTATTGCATTCCAGAGGACGGCCCCTCTGTATGCAATAGAGTTCTGCATATATTTCGATGTGAAACTCGGTGCTGCAAGCCGGTGCTCTAAGCCCGTGTCCCGTGCAGCATTTACAGGAAACTCGTGAGTTTATATTTGTAGAAATGCTAATCGTGTTATAAAGACAAATTGATTTACGTTTATTTTGAGGCGTTTTGAGGCCGTTTCGTCAGGCGAATTTCAAATTTATCTTGGTAATGCCTAATTAATTCATATTTGCCTTTTTGCTTTTTCTATTCCAACGTTATTGCAATTAGGTGTATATTAAAGAAAATTTAACAAACAAACAAACAAACAAGCAGACAAACAAACAAACAAACAAGCAGCACTTTTCTCTACGCACATTCCTCATAATTCGTTTCTCGATAGTTTGACTGAATACCGTAATAATCCCATTTAACGGTCTCCATGCACGATTGAAACAAATCGGACTCCCGCTTCGCGGTCGTCCGATTTTGTTAATCATTGGTATGATTACAGTCCGAAATTGGACTCCACTCAGTGCTACAACCATTATATTAAATTGTTTCTACAATAAGATGAGATCAAGTGTAGTTAACGCAAGTACACTTCCCGATAAGAGTGAATGCTCGCCTAAATGGAATCATTGGGGATTGTTCAGTTTACAGGATGCTTTAACTAGTCCATAAGTGATCTGTCCTTCACTTTGTGGTTTTATTAGTTTGCAATTTGTGCAGGATTGGCTTTGGAAAGTGTTTAATCTGCGCTGTCCAGTCCATGGTCAAACTTCTTACTTCGCTTGAGTCAAACGTAGTGTAAATGAGCCAAAACGATAGATTTTGAAGTTCGACGTTCCACCCCTTTTTGCGATAAAGCTTGGTGTTCTTTCAGTCGATGACATCATATCGAGAAAAAATTCTTTGTTATTTGCTTTAACATATTTTATGACATTGTACAATTTCCAGGTGTAAAGAGAACTTTCCCTGGTTACTTTGTTACGTCATGCCAAGTTTGACCCGTTAGCAAATGTTTTTACAAGGTTATAAGTGTGAATATTCAGTAAATATTTATTAAAAACTCATTAAAAACTCATTAAATTATTGTGTTGACTAGTCAGAAGTAGCCCATGTAACAATTTACCCTGGAGCTTTTCCGGTACGTTTTTCACGCGCTGGGAAACCCCGAGGGCCCAGGTCCCTTTGTACTGAAACATTTTTTGTGTGCTGTGTACAGTGTACTGTGTACTGTGTACAGTGTGCAGTGTACTGTGTACAGTGTACAGTGTACAGTGTACAGTGTACAGTGTACAGTGTACAGTGTACAGTGTACAGTGTACAGTGTACAGTGTACTGTGTACTGTGTACAGTGTACTGTGTACAGTGTACTGTGTACAGTGTACAGTGTACTGTGTACTGTGTACTGTGTGGGTAGTAACGAAAACGAAGACCGAAGACCCATATGAAAACGAAGACCCATACGAAAACGAAGACCCGTACGTAAATGAACACCCGGCTAAAACCAGGGTTACACAGAGTTGCGTGACATTAATGATAATAGGACAATAAAATGACTTTGAGGGAATATTGTTTATTTGCGCCCGCGTAGTGTAATTTGCGGCCCGCGCGCGAAGCGCAAGGGCGGCAAATGACACTACAAGGGAGCAAATAAACAATATTCCCGAAAAAAGTCATTTAATTATCATTATTATCAATATACAAGGCCAAATAACATCCAGATATAAGCTGAAACTAACACATTTAATGAGCTTTACATGTTCAATAGTTCAAGTACTTCGCGTTGAAAATTTTGTGCTATGCTACACTGAGGCCCATGTATTGTATAGGTGTAGTTAAAAAGAGCTGCTGTGTCTCTGAAAATGAGTGGATAATAATAATTTACGAACTTACATTTTCCAGTTGAGCCTCGGCGTAAAATCCTCGCATTGCTTCAGCTAATTTAGCTCGACCCGAGAAACACAAAATGAAGTGAACCGTTGTTTTGTTCTCGTAAGACAACAAGAAGTTGCTCTCTTTATATCTTCCCCTTGTGCTTTCGCTTCTTCATCCGAATTTTTAGCTGCATTTTGTCCCATTCATAACAAATAGGCTTTGATTTTTCTTTTCGAACACTATTCGCTCAGCGAGAAACTGTTCGAGACTTTTTTTACTTTAAAACTTGCTGTACGCACCTAAATGTTTT
Organism: Meandrina meandrites; assembly: GCA_963693305.1. NCBI lineage: Eukaryota > Metazoa > Cnidaria > Anthozoa > Scleractinia > Meandrinidae > Meandrina > Meandrina meandrites. The sequence continues at coordinate 620,599 of OY855905.1, read as the reverse complement.
TCCCGCGTCATTAAACGTGACCTGATTGGTTAATATTCATCGGATGATGAACCGAGAACCAATCAGCTGCAGGGCCGTTAATGCATTAACGGCCCGCTAGGAGTCATTTGCGGCCCGCAAAGCGCGTGTTTTCAAGAGGGCGGTTTTCAATTTGGCCGCGTATATTGATAATAATGACGAATAATATTGAAGCAGACTGAGCGTGCTGAGAACGTACTACTGATCAAAAGTCTAGGCAGCCAAAGTCTCTCAGCAGTCTTCTCGCGCACAACACTTGCTTTAATAAACTTCGCTACCTTATTAGTCTTTCTTGCTTTTCTGTCGCGTAGAAGGGTGCAGATGGGGGGAGGGGGAGCATGAGAGGGGGGGGGGGGGGGGGCTGTGCTGGGATGCTCTCCAACGATGCCAATGTTGTCAGTTTTACTACCTTTGGAGGCCATGATATGAGGGTGGGGGTCTGAGTATCCTGTATCCCATTAATTTTTGGAATAAATATCCCTTATCCAGTTAATTCCGGTGGTTGTTCCAATGTTTATGTTCGATATCCTCGAATCTCTTGTTTAAATATCCCGTGTCCCGTTATTTTTTTCACAAATATCCCGTACCAATTCTGATCGAGTACATTTCATTTTCTTCGCAGTTGTTTTGCATCGAAACCGCAAAGTCAATAGTTATAGGGATGGATCAGCAAGTAAGAATACAAACTAGACAAATCTGTTTGAACTGTACTGTACTGCACACTTAGGATCTGCACAAGTCATTGAATTATTAACCCAATGAACAAACAGTACTAAACAGGGTAGTGTCGAGTAGTAATGTCGGAGTCTATCAAATACCGTTTTGGGTTGAGAGGTGCGTTTGCAATTTTTAAACACCCCACCACCAAAAATACCCAGCTCCAAAAGTCGCAGGGTATTTTGGTGGCGGAGGGGATTAAAGCACGCGAACGCACTCTCAACCCAAAAGCGGATATTTGATAGACTCCGACATTACTACTCAAAAGAGAGGGTCATTTAAAAACAAGCGACACCTCGGTTATATAAATAAAAAATGGTGCGAGGAAAAAACAACTGCGGGTGGTTAATGCTAAGTCGAAAAGAAAACTGCGGAAAGAGGCGTGTCGGTGAGTTTTGCGCGTGGCACAACTATCAACTAAAAACAGTAAAAAAAAGGCCAGTCCCATGTCGCAGTTGCGGGGCAACTATCGTCTGTGTCTGGCATGCGGAGGAAGTAACCTAAAGCACTGGCTAATCCGCAAACACAGAAAAGCGAAGAAAAACTTCGAGCGGGTCTTGGTGGAGCTCAAGCACAAGCAATTAGAGAATTGACACCTCGCATTATATAAACAAGTTTTCTCAATTAGAGAATAACCACCTTAGATTATATAATTAAATTTCAAAAATATTTTTTTCTATTATATACAATGGACGACATAGACTTTGAAGCTTTGGAAGAAGAACTCGCGAAAATAGACCCAGCAGAGTTGCGCTATTTATTGCAATTACTGCCTGAAAACGTGCCTGCGGTTCAAAAGATTATTCAGAATGTGCTAGACGAACCAATTTCAGAAAAAAAACAGAAGCGTTTACAACCCCCTTTACGTCCTAAACCTTTCCAACCAATAGCTCCACCCCGAAACAGGAACAGAAGGAGAGAACTTCTGAGATCATTTGATCCCTTTCCACCCCAGACCATTCGAAATGTGACAGACTACCAGAATGAGATTCTGAATTTGTATGATGTCGCAAGATTTGAGGGTGAAGAGAGAAAAGGTCGGCATTACAAGCACTGGCGCTTCATCAAAGATCTTAATGAAGATCTCACACCAAAATTTATGAAAAAAATCAGAAAAAACGTCCAACTTTCCCCAACGGGGCGAAACGAAAAAAACCCCTTGGGATCGAATTCCACGAGGCCGGTTTCATACCACCATTTTGGGTGGGCTTTTCCAAGCAGCGCAAAAGGCCGCGTTGACGAAGGTCGTCCATTTGCGTTGAAAACGCGTTTTTTCGACTTTCCCCATCGGGGCGAAACGAAAAAGCACCCATGGGATCGAATTCCAAGAGGTCGGTTTCATACCAACATTTTGGGTGGGCTTTTTCATTCAGCGCAAAAAGCCGGGTTGACGAAGGTCGTCCAATTGCGTTGAAAACGCGTTTTTTCGTCTTTCCCCATCGGGGCGAAACGAAAAAAAACCCTTGGGATGGAATTCTACCAGGTCGATTTCATACCACCATTTTGGGTGGGCTTTTCAAGGCAGCGCAAAAAGCCGCGTTGACGAAGGTCGTCCAATTGCGTTGAGAACGCGTTTTTTCGACTTTCCCCATCGGGGCGAAACGAAAAAAAACCCTTGGGATGGAATTCCACGAGGTCGATTTCATACCACCATTTTGGGTGGGCTTTTCAAGGCAGCGCAAAAAGCCGCGTTGACGAAGGTCGTCCAATTGCGTTGAGAACGCGTTTTTTCGACTTTCCCCATCGGGGCGAAACGAAAAAAAACCCTTGGGATGGAATTCCACGAGGTCGATTTCATACCACCATTTTGGGTGGGCTTTTCAAGGCAGCGCAAAAAGCCGCGTTGACGAAGGTCGTCCAATTGCGTTGAGAACGCGTTTTTTCGACTTTCCCCATCGGGGCGAAACGAAAAAAAACCCTTGGGATGGAATTCCACGAGGTCGATTTCATACCACCATTTTGGGTGGGCTTTTCAAGGCAGCGCAAAAAGCCGCGTTGACGAAGGTCGTCCAATTGCGTTGAGAACGCGTTTTTTCGACTTTCCCCATCGGGGCGAAACGAAAAAAACCCCTTGTGATGGAATTCCACGAGGTCGGTTTCATACCACTATTTTGGGTGGGCTTTTCCAAGCAGCACAAAAAGCCGCGTTCACGAAGGTCGTCCAATTGCGTTGAGAACGCGTTTTTTCGTCTTTCCCCATTGGGGCGAAACGAAAAAAAACCCTTGGGATCGAATTCCACGAGGTCGGTTTCATACCACCATTTTAGGTGGGCTTTTCAAGGCAGCGCAAAAAGCCGGGTTGACGAAGGTCGTCCAATTGCGTTGTAAACGCGTTTTTTCGACTTTCCCCATCGGGGCGAAACAAAAAACACCCTTAGGATCGAATTCCACGAGGTCTGTTTCATACCACAATTTTGGGTGGGCTATTCCAAGCAGCGCAAAAAGCCGGGGTGACGAAGGTGGTCCAATAGCGTTGAAAACGCGTTTATTCGACTTTCCCCATCGGGGCGAAACAAAAAACACCCTTAGGATCGAATTCCACGAGGTCTGTTTCATACCACAATTTTGGGTGGGCTATTCCAAGCAGCGCAAAAAGCCGGGGTGACGAAGGTGGTCCAATAGCGTTGAAAACGCGTTTATTCGACTTTCCCCATCGGGGCGAAACAAAAAAACACCGTTGGGATCGAATTTCACGAGGTCGGATTCATACAACCATTTTGGGTGGGCTTTTCCAAGCAGCGAAAAAAGCCACGGTGACGAAAGTCGTCCAATTGCGTTGAAAACACGTTTTTTGCACTTTCTGCATCGGGGCGAAACGAAAAAATACCCTTGGGATCGAATTCCACGAGGTCGGTTTCATACAACCGTTTTGGGTTGGCTTTTCCAAGCAGCGAAAAAAGCGGGGTTGACGAAGGTCGTCCAATTGAGTATAAAACGAGTTTTTTCGACTTTCCCCATCGGGGCGAAACGAAAAAACACCCTTGGGAACAAGTTCCCCGAGGTCGGTTTCATACCACCATTTTGGGTGGGCTTTTCCAAGCAGCGCAAAAAGCCGGGTGACGAAGGTCGTCCAATTGCGTTGTAAACGCGTTTTTTCGACTTTCCCCATAGGGGCGAAACAAAAAACACCCTTAGGATCGAATTCCACGAGGTCTGTTTCATACCACAATTTTGGGTGGGCTATTCCAAGCAGCGCAAAAAGCCGGGGTGACGAAGGTGGTCCAATAGCGTTGAAAACGCGTTTATTCGACTTTCCCCATCGGGGCGAAACAAAAAAACACCGTTGGGATCGAATTTCACGAGGTCGGATTCATACAACCATTTTGGGTGGGCTTTTCCAAGCAGCGAAAAAAGCCAGGGTGACGAAGGTCGTCCAATTGCGTTGAAAACACGTTTTTTGGACTTTCTGCATCGGGGCGAAACGAAAAAATACCCTTGGGATCGAATTCCACGAGGTCGGTTTCATACAACCGTTTTGGGTTGGCTTTTCCAAGCAGCGAAAAAAGCGGGGTTGACGAAGGTCGTCCAATTGAGTATAAAACGAGTTTTTTCGACTTTCCCCATCGGGGCGAAACGAAAAAACACCCTTGGGAACAAGTTCCCCGAGGTCGGTTTCATACCACCATTTTGGGTGGGCTTTTCCAAGCAGCGCAAAAAGCCGGGTGACGAAGGTCGTCCAATTGCGTTGTAAACGCGTTTTTTCGACTTTCCCCATCGGGGCGAAACAAAAAACACCCTTAGGATCGAATTCCACGAGGTCTGTTTCATACCACAATTTTGGGTGGGCTATTCCAAGCAGCGCAAAAAGCCGGGGTGACGAAGGTGGTCCAATAGCGTTGAAAACGCGTTTATTCGACTTTCCCCATCGGGGCGAAACAAAAAAACACCGTTGGGATCGAATTTCACGAGGTCGGATTCATACAACCATTTTGGGTGGGCTTTTCCAAGCAGCGAAAAAAGCCAGGGTGACGAAGGTCGTCCAATTGCGTTGAAAACACGTTTTTTGGACTTTCTGCATCGGGGCGAAACGAAAAAATACCCTTGGGATCGAATTCCACGAGGTCGGTTTCATACAACCGTTTTGGGTTGGCTTTTCCAAGCAGCGAAAAAAGCGGGGTTGACGAAGGTCGTCCAATTGAGAATAAAACGCGTTTTTTCGACTTTCCCCATCGGGGCGAAACGAAAAAACACCCTTGGGAACAAGTTCCCCGAGGTCGGTTTCATACCACCATTTTGGGTGGGCTTTTCCAAGCAGCGCAAAAAGCCGGGTGACGAAGGTCGTCCAATTGCGTTGAAAACGCGTTTTTTCGACTTTCCCAATCGGGGCGAAACAAAAAACACCCTTAGGATCGAATTCCACGAGGTCTGTTTCATACCACAATTTTGGGTGGGCTATTCCAAGCAGCGCAAAAAGCCGGGGTGACGAAGGTGGTCCAATTGCGTTGAAAACGCGTTTATTCGACTTTCCCCAACGGGGCGAAACGAAAAAATACCCTTGGGATCGAATTCCACGTGGTCAGTTTCATACCTCCGTTTTGGGTGGGCTTTCCCAAGCATCGCAAAAAGCCCGGGTGACGAAGGTCATGCAATTGCGTTGAAACGCGTTTTCGCAACTTTCCCCATCGGGGCGAAACAAAAAAACACCCTTTGGATCGAATTCCACGAGGTCCGTTTCATACCACCATTTTGGGTGGGCTTTTCCAAGCAGCGCAAAAAGTCGGGGTGACGAAGGTCGTCCAATTGTGTTGAAAACGCGTTTTTTCGACTTTCCCCATCGGGGCGAAACGAAAAAACACCCTTGGGATCGAATTCCACGAGGTCGCTTTCATACCACCATTTTGGGTGGGCTTTTCCAAGCAGCGCAAAAAGCCGGGGTGACGAATGTCGTCCAATTGCGTTAAAAACACGTTTTTTCGACTTTCTGCATCGGGGCGAAACGAAAAAAAACCCTTGGGATCGAATTCCACGAGGTCGGTTTCATACCAGCATTTTGGGTGGGCTTTTCCAAGCAGCGCAAAAAGCCGAGGTTACGAAGGTCGTCCAATTGCGTTGAAAACGCGTTTTTTCGACTTTCCCCATCGGGGCGAAACGAAAAAACACCCTTGGGATCGAATTCCACGCGGTCGGTTTAATACCACCATTTTCGGTGGGCTTTTCCAAGCAGCGGAAAAAGCCCAGGTGACGAAGGTCGTCAAATTGCGTTGAAAACGCGTTTTTTGGACTTTCCTTATCGGGGGCGAAACGAAAAAAAACCCTTGGCATCGAATTCCACGAGGTCGGTTTCATACCACCATTTTGGGTGGGCTTTTCCAAGCAGCGCAAAAAGCCGGGTTTACGAAGGTCTTCCAGTTGGCTTCAAATCGCGTTTTTTCAACTTTTCCCATCGGGGCGAAACGAAAAAACACCCCTGGGTTCGAATTTTAAAATTTCGGTTTCATGCGACCATTTTGGGATGGCTTTTGGAAGCAGCGCAAAAAGCCGCGTTGACGAAGGTCGTCAAATTGCGTTCAAAACACGTTTTTTCAACTTTCCCCATCGGGGCGAAACGAAAAAACAGCCTTCTGATCGAATTTTACAATTTCGGTTTCATGCCACCATTTTGGGTGGGCTTATCCAAACAGTGGAAAAAGCCGGGTTGACGAAGGTCGTCCAATTGCGTTCAAAACGCGTTTTTCAACTTTCCCCATCCGGGAGAAACGAAAAAACACCCTTGGGATCGAATTTTAAAATTTCGGTTTCGTGGCACCATTTTGGGTGGGCTTTTCCAAGCAGCGGAAAAAGCCGGGTTTACGAAGGTCGTCCAATTGCGTTCAAAACGCATTTTTTCAACTTTCCCCATCGGGGCGAAACGAAAAAACAGCCTTGGGATCGAATTTTACAATTTCGGTTTCATGCCACCATTTTGGGGTGGCTTTTCCAAGCAGCGGAAAAAGGCGGGTTTACGAATGTCGTCCAATTGCGTTCAAAACGCGTTTTTTCAACTTTCCCCATCGGGGCGAAACGAAAAAACACCCTTGGGATCGAATTTTACAATTTCGATTTCATGCCACCATTTTGGGTGGGCTTTTCCAAGCAGCGGAAAAAGGCGGCTTTACGAACGTCGTCCAATTGCGTTCAAAACGCGTTTTTTCAACTTTCAACATCGGGGCGAAACGAAAAAACACCCTTGGGATCGAATTTTACAATTTCGGCTTCATGGCACCATTTTGGGTGGGCTTATCCAAGCAGCGGAAAAAGCCGGGTTGACGAAGGTCGTCCAATTGCGTTCAAAACGCGTTTTTCTAACTTTCCCCATCGAGGCGAAACGAGAAAACACCCTTGGGTTCGAATTTTACAATTTCGGTTTCATGCGACCATTTTGGGTTGGTGTTTCCAAGCAGCGGAAAAGCCGGATTGACAAAGGTGGTCCAATTGCGTTCAAAACGCGTTTTTTCAACTTTCCCCATCGGGGAGAAACGAAAAAACACCCTTGGGATCGAATTTTACAATTTCGGTTTCCTGCTACCATTTTGGGTGGGCTTTTCCAAGCAGTGGAAAAAGCCGGGTTCACGAAGGTCGTCCAATTGCGTTCAAAACGCGTTTTTTCAACTTTCCCCATCGGGGAGAAACGAGAAAACACCCTTGGGATCCAATTTTACAATTTCGGTTTCATTCCACCATTTTGGGTGGGCTTTTGCAAGCAGCTGAAAAAGCCGGGTTTACGAAGATCGTCCAATTGCGTTCAAAACGCGTTTTTTCAACTTTCCCCATCGGGGCGAAACGAGAAACACTCTTGGGATCGAATTTTACAATTTCGGTTTCATGCCACCATTTTGGGTCGGCTTTTCCAAGCTGCGGAAAAAGCCGGGTTTACGAAGGTCGTCCAATTGCGTTCAAAACGCCTTTTTTCACCTTGCCCCATCGGGGCGAAACGAGAAAACACCCTTGGGATCGAATTTTACAATTTCGGTTTCATGCCACCATTTTGGGTGGGTTTTTCCAAGGAGCGGAAAAAGCCGGGTTTACGAAGGTCGTTCAATTGCGTCCAAAACGGGTTTTTTTTTAAATTTTCCCATCGGGGCGAAACGAAAAAACACCCTTGGGATCGAATTTTACAATTTCGGTTTCATGCCACCATTTTGGGTGAGCTGTTGCAAGCAGCGGAAAAAGCCTTGTTGACGAAGGTCTTCCAATTGCGTTCAAAACGCGTTTTTTCAACTTTCCCCATAGGGGCGAAACGAAAAAACACCCTTGGGATCGAATTTTAAACTTTCGGTTTCATGCCATCATTTTGGATGGGCTTTTCCAAGCAGCGGAAAAAGCCGGATTGACGAAGGTCGACAAATTGCGTTCTAAACGCGTTTTTTGAACTTTCGCCATCGGGGCGAAACGAAATAACACCCTTGGGATCGAATTTTACAATTTCGGTTTCATGCCACCATTTTGGGTGGGCTTTTCCAAGCAGCGGAAAAAGCCGGGTTCACGAAGGTCGTCCAATTGCGTACAAAACGCGTTTTTTCAACTTTCCCCATCGGGGCGAAACGAAAAAACAGCCTTGGGATCGAATTTTACAATTTAGGTTTCATGCCACCATTTTGGGTGGGCTTTTCCAAGCAGCGGAGAAAGCCGGGTTGACGAAGGTCGTCCAATTGCGTTCAAAACGCGTTTTTTCAACTTTCCCCATCGGAGCAAAACGAAAAAAAAGCCTTGGGATCGAATTTTACAATTTCGGTTTCATGCCACCATTTTGGGTGGGCTTTTCCAAGCAGCGGAAAAAGCCGGGTTGACGAAATCCGTCCAATTGCGTTCAAAACGCGTTTTTTGAACTTTTCCAATCGGGGGGAAACGAAAAAACAGCCTTGGGATCGAATTTTACTATTTCGGTTTCATGCCACCATTTTGGGTGGGCTTTTCCAAGCAGCGGAGAAAGCCGGGTTGACGAAGGTCGTTCAATTGCGTTCAAAACGCGTTTTTTCAACTTTCCCCATCGGGGCGAAACGAGAAAACACCCTTGGGATCGAATTTTACAATTTGGGATTCATGCCACCATTTTGGGTGGGCTCTTCCAAACAGCGGAAAAAACCGGGTTCACGAAGGTCGTCGAATTGCGTTCAAAACGCGTTTTTTGAACTTTCCCCATCGGGGCGAAACGAAAAAAAACCTTTGGTATCGAATTTTACAAGTTCTGTTTCATGCCACCATTTTGGGTGGGCTTTTCCAAGCAGCGGAAGAAGCCGGGTTCACGAAGGTCGTCCAATTGCGTTGTAAACGCGTTTTTTCAACTTTCCCCATCGGAAAGAAACGAAAAAACACGCTTGGGATCGAATTTTACAATTTCGGTTTCATGCCACCATTTTGGGTAAGCTTTTCCAAGGAGCGGAAAAAGCCGGGTTCACGAAGGTCGTCCAATTGCGTTCAAAACGCGTTTTTTCAACTTTCCCCATCGGGGCGAAACGAAAAAACTCCTTTGGGATCGAATTTTACAATTTGTGTTTTATGCCACCATTTTGGGTGGGCTTTTCCAAGCAGCGGAAAAAGCCGGCTTGACGAAGGTCGTCCAATTGCGTTAAAAACGCGTTTTTTCAACTTTCCCCATCGGGGAGAAACGAAAAAACACCCTTGGGATCGAATTTTACAATTTCGGTTTCATGCCACCATTTTGGGTGGGCTTTTCCAAGCAGCGGAAAAAGCCGGGTTGACGAAGGTCGTCCAATTGCGTTCAAAACGCGTGTTTTGAACTTTCCCCATCGGGGCGAAACGAAAAAACAGCCTTGGGAACGAATTTTACAATTTCGGTTTCATGCCACCATTTTGGGTGGGCTTTTCCAAGCAGCCGAGAAAGGCGGGTTGACGAAGGTCGTCCAATTGTGTTCAAAACGCGTTTTTTTAACTTTCCCCATCGGGGCGAAACGAAAAAACAGCCTTGGGATCGAATTTTACAATTTGGGTTTCATGCCACCATTTTGGGTGGGCTTTTCAAAACAGCGGAAAAAACTGGGTTCACGAAGGTCGTCCAATTGCGTTGTAAACGCGTTTTTTCAACTTTCCCCATCGGAAAGAAACGAAAAAACACGCTTGGGATCGAATTTTACAATTTCGGTTTCATGCCACCATTTTGGGTAAGCTTTTCCAAGGAGCGGAAAAAGCCGGGTTCACGAAGGTCGTCCAATTGCGTTCAAAACGCGTTTTTTCAACTTTCCCCATCGGGGCGAAACGAAAAAACAGCCTTGTGATCAAATTTTAAAATTTGGGTTACATGCCACCATTTTGGGGTGGCTTTTCCAAGCAGCGGAGAAAGCCGGGTTGACGAAGGTCGTCCAATTGGGTTCAAAACACGTTTTTTCAACTTTCCCCATCGGGGAGAAACGAGAAAACACCCTTGGGATCGAATTTTAAAATTTCGGTTTCATGCCACCATTTTGGGTGGGCTTTTCCGAGCAGCGGAAAAAGCCGGGTTCACGAAGGTCGTCCAATTGCGTTCAAAACGCGTTTTTTCAACTTTCCCCATCGGGGCGAAACGAAAAAACACCCTTGGGATCGAACTTTACAATTTAGGTTTCATGCCACCATTTTGGGTGGGCTTCTCCAAGCAGCGGAGAAAGCCAGGTTGACGAAGGTCGTCCAATTGCGTTCAAAACGCGTTTTTTAAACTTTCCCCATCGGGGCGAAACAAAAAAACACCCTTGGGATCGAATTTTACAATTTGGGTTTCATGCCACCATTTTGGGTGGGCTTTTCCAAGCAGCGGAAGAAACCGGGTTCACGAACGTCGTCAAATTGCGCTCAAAACGCGTTTTTTCAACTTTCCCCATCGGGGCGAAACGAAAAAACAGCCTTGGGATCGAATTTTACAATTTCAGTTTCATGCGACCATTTTCGGTGGGCTTTTCCAAGCAGCGGAGAAAGCCGTGTTGACGAAGGTCGTCCAATTGCGTTCAAAACGCGTTTTTTCAACTTTCCCCATCTGGGCGAAACGAAAAAACACCCTTGGGATCGAATTTTACAATTTCGGTTTCATGCCACCATTTTCGGTGGGCTTTTCCAAGCAGCGGAGAAAGCCGTGTTGACGAAGGTCGTCCAATTGCGTTCAAAACGCGTTTTTTCAACTTTCCCCATCGGGGCGAAACGAAAAAACACCCTTGGGATCGAATTTTACAATTTGGGTTTCATGCCACCATTTTGGGTGGGCTTTTCCAAGCAGCGGAGAAAGCCGGGTTCACGAAGGTCGTCCAATTGCGTTCAAAACGCGTTTTTTGAACTTTCCCCATCGTGGCGAAACGAAAAAACAGCCTTGGGATCGAATTTTACAATTTCGGTTTCATGCCACTATTTTGGGTGGGCTTTTCCAAGCAGCGGAGAAAGCCGGGTTGACGAAGGTCGTCCAATTGCGTTCAAAACGCGTTTTTTCAACTTTCCCCATCGGGGCGAAACGAAAAAACAGCCTTGGGATCGAATTTTACAATTTCGGTTTCATGCCACCATTTTGGGTGGGCTTTTCCAAGCAGTGGAGAAAGCCGGGTTCACGAAGGTCGTCCAATTGCGTTCAAAACGCGTTTTTTGAACTTTCCCCATCGTGGCGAAACGAAAAAACAGCCTTGGGATCGAATTTTACAATTTCGGTTTCATGCCACCATTTTGGGTGGGCTTTTCCAAGCAGCGGAGAAAGCCGGGTTCACGAAGGTCGTCCAATTGCGTTCAAAACGCGTTTTTTCAACTTTCCCCATCGGGGCGAAACGAAAAAACAGCCTTGGGATCGAATTTTACAATTTCGGTTTCATGCCACCATTTTGGGTGGGCTTTTCCAAGTAGCGGAGAAAGCCGGGTTGACGAAGGTCGTCCAATTGCGTTCAAAACGCGTTTTTTCAACTTTCCCCATCGGAGCAAAACGAAAAAAAAGCCTTGGGATCGAATTTTACAATTTCGGTTTCATGCCACCATTTTGGGTGGGCTTTTCCAAGCAGCGGAAAAAGCCGAGTTGACGAAATCCGTCCAATTGCGTTCAAAACGCGTTTTTTGAACTTTTCCAATCGGGGCGAAACGAAAAAACAGCCTTGGGATCGAATTTTACAATTTCGGTTTCATGCCACCATTTTGGGTGGGCTTTTCCAAGCAGCGGAGAAAGCCGGGTTGACGAAGGTCGTCCAATTGCGTTAAAAACGCGTTTTTTCAACTTTCCCCATCGGGGCGAAACGAAAAAACACCCTCGATATCGAATTTTACAATCTCTGTTTCATGCCACCATTTTGGGTGGGCTTTTCCAAGAAGCGGAAAAAGCCGGATTGACGAAGGTCATCCAATTGCGTTCTAAACACGTTTTTTCAACTTTCCCCATCGGAGAGAAAGGAAAAAATACCCTTGGGATCGAATTTTACAATTTCGGTTTCATGCCACCATTTTGGGTGGGCTTTTCCAAGCAGCGGAAAAAGCCGGGTTCACGAAGGTCGTCCAATTGCGTTCAAAACGCGTTTTTTCAAACTTTCCCCATCGGGGAGAAACGAAGAAACACCCTTGGGATCGAATTTTACAATATCGGTTTCATGCCACCATTTTGGGTGGGCTTTTCCAAGCAGCGGAAAAAGCCGGGTTCACAAAGGTCGTCCAATTGCGTTCAAAACGCGTTTTTTCAACTTTCCCCATCGGGGCGAAACGAAAAAACAGCCTTGGGATCGAATTTTACAATTTCGGTTTCATGCCACCATTTTGGGTGGGCTTTTCCAAGAAGCGGAAAAAGCCGGGTTGACGAAGGTCGTCCAATTGCGTTCAAAACGCGTTTTTTGAACTTTCCCCATCGGGGCGAAACGAAAAAACAGCCTTGGGATCTAATTTTACAATTTCGGTTTCATGCCACCATTTTGGGTGGGCTTTTCCAAGCAGCGGAGAAAGCTGGGTTGACGAAGGTCGTCCAATTGCGTTCAAAACGCGTTTTTTCAACTTTCCCCATCGGGGCGAAACGAAAAAACACCCTTGGGATCGAATTTTACAATTTCGGTTTCATGCCACCATTTTGGGTGGGCTTTTCCAAGCAGCGGAGAAAGCCGGGTTGACGAAGGTCGTCCAATTGCGTTCAAAACGCGTTTTTTCAACTTTCCCCATCGGGGCGAAACGAAAAAACACCCTTGGGATCGAATTTTACAATTTCGGTTTCATGCCACCATTTTGGGTGGGCTTTTCCAATCAGCGGAGAAACCCGGGTTGACGAAGGTCGTCCAATTGCGTTCAAAACGCGTTTTTTGAACTTTCCCCATCGGGGCGAAACGAAAAAACACCCTTGGGATCGAATTTTACAATATGGGTTTCATGCCACCATTTTGGGTGGGCTTTTCCAAGCAGCGGAAAAAACCGGGTTCACGAAGGTCGTCCAATTGCGTTAAAAACGCGTTTTTTCAACTTTCCCCATCGGGGCGAAACGAAAAAACACCCTCGAGATCGAATTTTACAATCTCTGTTTCATGCCACCATTTTGGGTGGGCTTTTCCAAGCAGCGGAAAAAGCCGGATTGACGAAGGTCATCCAATTGCGTTCTAAACACGTTTTTTCAACTTTCCCCATCGGGGAGAAACGAAAAAACACCCTTAAGATCGAATTTTACAATTTCGGTTTCATGTCACCATTTTGGGTGGGCTTTTCCAAGCAGCGGAAAAAGCCAGGTTGACGAAGGTCGTCCAATAGCGTTCAAAACGCGTTTTTTCAACTTTCCCCATCGGGGCGAAACGAAAAAACAGCCTTGGGATCGAATTTTACAATTTCGGTTTCATGCCATCATTTTGGGTGGGCTTTTCCAAGCAGCGGAGAAAGCCGGGTTGACGAAGGTCGTCCAATTGCGTTAAAAACGCGTTTTTTCAACTTTCCCCATCGGGGCGAAACGAAAAAACACCCTCGAGATCGAATTTTACACTCTCTGTTGCATGCCACCATTTTGGGTGGGCTTTTCCTAGCAGCGGAAGAAGCCGGATTGACGAAGGTAATCTAATTGCGTTCTAAACACGTTTTTTCAACTTTCCCCATCGGGGCGAAACAAAAAAATTACCTTGGGATCAAATTTTACAATTTCGGTTTCATGCCACCATTTTGGGTGGGCTTTTCCAAGCAGCGGAAAAAGCCAGGTTGACGAAGGTCGTCCAATAGCGTTCAAAACGCGTTTTTTCAACTTTCCCCATCGGGTCGAAACGAAAAAACAGGCTTGGGATCGAATTTTACAATTTCGGTTTCATGCCACCATTTTGGGTGGGCTTTTCCAAGCAGCGGAGAAAGCCGGGTTGACGAAGGTCGTCCAATTGCGTTCAAAACGCGTTTTTTCAACTTTCCCCATCGGGGCGAAACGAAAAAACACCCTTGGGATCGAATTTTACAATTTCGGTTTCATGCCACCATTTTGGGTGGCATTTTCAAAGAAATGGAAAAAGCCGGGTTCACGAAGGTCGTCCAATTGCGTTCAAAACGCGTTTTTTCAACTTTCCCCATCGGGGCGAAACGAAAAAACAGCCTTGGGATCGAATTTTACAAATTCGGTTTCATGCCACCATTTTGGGTGGGCTTTTCCAAGCAGCGGAGAAAGCCGGGTTGAAGAAGGTCGTCCAATTGCGTTAAAAACGCGTTTTTTCAACTTTCCCCATCGGGGCGAAACGAAAAAACACCCTAGAGATGGAATTTTACAATCTCTGTTTCATGCCACCATTTTGGGTGGGCTTTTCCAAGCAGCGGAAAAAGCCGGATTGACGAAGGTCATCCAATTGCGTTCTAAACACGTTTTTTCAACTTTCCCCATCGGGGCGAAACAAAAAAATAACCTTGGGATCGAATTTTACAATTTCGGTTTCATGCCACCATTTTGGGTGGGCTTTTCCAATCAGCGGAGAAAGCCGGGTTGACGAAGGTCGTCCAATTGCGTTCAAAACGCGTTTTTTCAACTTTCCCCATCGGGGCGAAACGGAAAAACACCCTTGGGATCGAATTTTAAAATTTGGGTTTCATGCCACCAATTTGGGTGGGCTTTTCCAAGCAGCGGGAAAAGCCAGGTTCACGAAGGTCGTCCAATTGCGTTTAAAACGCGTTTTTTGAACTTTCCCCATCGGGGGAAAGCGAAAAAACAGCCTTGGGATCGAATTTTACAATTTCGGTTTCATGCCACCATTTTGGGTGGGCTTTTCCAAGCAGCGGAGAAATCCGGGTTGACGAAGGTCGTCCAATTGCGTTAAAAACGCGTTTTTTCAACTTTCCCCATCGGGGCGAAACGAAAAAAGACCCTCGAGATCGAATTTTACAATCTCTGTTTCATGCCACCATTTTGGGTGGGCTTTTCCAAGCAGCGGAAAAAGCCGGATTGACGAAGGTCATCCAATTGCGTTCTAAACACGTTTTTTCAACTTTCCCCATCGGGGAGAAACGAAAAAACACCCTTGGGATCGAATTTTACAATTTCGGTTTCACGCCACCATTTTGGGTGGGCTTTTCCAAGCAGCGGAAAAAGCCGGGTTCACGAAGGTCGTCCAATTGCGTTCAAAACGCGTTTTTTCAACTTTCCCCATCGGGGCGAAACGGAAAAACACCCTTGGGATCGAATTTTACAATTTCGGTTTCATGCCATTATTTTGGGTGGGCTTTTCCAAGCAGCGGAAAAAGCCGGGTTCACGAAGGTCGTCCAATTGTGTTCAAAACGCGTTTTTTCAACTTTCCCCATCGGGGCGAAACGGAAAAACACCCTTGGGATCGAATTTTAAAATTTGGGTTTCATGCCACCATTTTGGGTGGGCTTTTCCAAGCAGCGGAAAAAGCCGGGTTGACGAAGGTCGTCCAATTGCGTTCAAAACGCGTTTTTTCAACTTTCCCCATCGGGGCGAAACGAAAAAACAGCCTTGGGATCGAATTTTACAATTTCGGTTTCATGCCACCATTTTGGGTGGGCTTTTCGAAGAAGCGGAAAAAGCCGGATTGACGAAGGTCGTCCAATTGCGTTCTAAACACGTTTTTTCAACTTTCCCCATCGGGGAGAAACGAAAAAACACCCTTGGGATCGAATTTTACAATTTCGGTTTCACGCAACCATTTTGGGTGGGCTTTTCCAAGCAGCGGAAAAAGCCAGGTTCACGAAGGTCGTCCCTTTGCATTCAAAACGCGTTTTTTCAACTTTCCCCATCGGGGCAAAACGAAAAAACAGCCTTGGGATCGAATTTTACAATTTCGGTTTCATGCCACCATTTTGGGTGGGCTTTTCCAAGAAGCGGAAAAAGCCGGGTTGACGAAGGTCGTCCAATTGCGTTCAAAACGCGTTTTTTGAACTTTCCCCATCGGGGCGAAACGAAAAAACAGCCTTGGGATCTAATTTTACAATTTCGGTTTCATGCCACCATTTTGGGTGGGCTTTTCCAAGCAGCGGAGAAAGCTGGGTTGACGAAGGTCGTCCAATTGCGTTCAAAACGCGTTTTTTCAACTTTCCCCATCGGGGCGAAACGAAAAAACACCCTTGGGATCGAATTTTACAATTTCGGTTTCATGCCACCATTTTGGGTGGGCTTTTCCAAGCAGCGGAGAAAGCCGGGTTGACGAAGGTCGTCCAATTGCGTTCAAAACGCGTTTTTTCAACTTTCCCCATCGGGGCGAAACGAAAAAACACCCTTGGGATCGAATTTTACAATTTCGGTTTCATGCCACCATTTTGGGTGGGCTTTTCCAATCAGCGGAGAAACCCGGGTTGACGAAGGTCGTCCAATTGCGTTCAAAACGCGTTTTTTGAACTTTCCCCATCGGGGCGAAACGAAAAAACACCCTTGGGATCGAATTTTACAATATGGGTTTCATGCCACCATTTTGGGTGGGCTTTTCCAAGCAGCGGAAAAAACCGGGTTCACGAAGGTCGTCCAATTGCGTTAAAAACGCGTTTTTTCAACTTTCCCCATCGGGGCGAAACGAAAAAACACCCTCGAGATCGAATTTTACAATCTCTGTTTCATGCCACCATTTTGGGTGGGCTTTTCCAAGCAGCGGAAAAAGCCGGATTGACGAAGGTCATCCAATTGCGTTCTAAACACGTTTTTTCAACTTTCCCCATCGGGGAGAAACGAAAAAACACCCTTAAGATCGAATTTTACAATTTCGGTTTCATGTCACCATTTTGGGTGGGCTTTTCCAAGCAGCGGAAAAAGCCAGGTTGACGAAGGTCGTCCAATAGCGTTCAAAACGCGTTTTTTCAACTTTCCCCATCGGGGCGAAACGAAAAAACAGCCTTGGGATCGAATTTTACAATTTCGGTTTCATGCCATCATTTTGGGTGGGCTTTTCCAAGCAGCGGAGAAAGCCGGGTTGACGAAGGTCGTCCAATTGCGTTAAAAACGCGTTTTTTCAACTTTCCCCATCGGGGCGAAACGAAAAAACACCCTCGAGATCGAATTTTACACTCTCTGTTGCATGCCACCATTTTGGGTGGGCTTTTCCTAGCAGCGGAAGAAGCCGGATTGACGAAGGTAATCTAATTGCGTTCTAAACACGTTTTTTCAACTTTCCCCATCGGGGCGAAACAAAAAAATTACCTTGGGATCAAATTTTACAATTTCGGTTTCATGCCACCATTTTGGGTGGGCTTTTCCAAGCAGCGGAAAAAGCCAGGTTGACGAAGGTCGTCCAATAGCGTTCAAAACGCGTTTTTTCAACTTTCCCCATCGGGTCGAAACGAAAAAACAGGCTTGGGATCGAATTTTACAATTTCGGTTTCATGCCACCATTTTGGGTGGGCTTTTCCAAGCAGCGGAGAAAGCCGGGTTGACGAAGGTCGTCCAATTGCGTTCAAAACGCGTTTTTTCAACTTTCCCCATCGGGGCGAAACGAAAAAACACCCTTGGGATCGAATTTTACAATTTCGGTTTCATGCCACCATTTTGGGTGGCATTTTCAAAGAAATGGAAAAAGCCGGGTTCACGAAGGTCGTCCAATTGCGTTCAAAACGCGTTTTTTCAACTTTCCCCATCGGGGCGAAACGAAAAAACAGCCTTGGGATCGAATTTTACAAATTCGGTTTCATGCCACCATTTTGGGTGGGCTTTTCCAAGCAGCGGAGAAAGCCGGGTTGAAGAAGGTCGTCCAATTGCGTTAAAAACGCGTTTTTTCAACTTTCCCCATCGGGGCGAAACGAAAAAACACCCTAGAGATGGAATTTTACAATCTCTGTTTCATGCCACCATTTTGGGTGGGCTTTTCCAAGCAGCGGAAAAAGCCGGATTGACGAAGGTCATCCAATTGCGTTCTAAACACGTTTTTTCAACTTTCCCCATCGGGGCGAAACAAAAAAATAACCTTGGGATCGAATTTTACAATTTCGGTTTCATGCCACCATTTTGGGTGGGCTTTTCCAATCAGCGGAGAAAGCCGGGTTGACGAAGGTCGTCCAATTGCGTTCAAAACGCGTTTTTTCAACTTTCCCCATCGGGGCGAAACGGAAAAACACCCTTGGGATCGAATTTTAAAATTTGGGTTTCATGCCACCATTTTGGGTGGGCTTTTCCAAGCAGCGGGAAAAGCCAGGTTCACGAAGGTCGTCCAATTGCGTTTAAAACGCGTTTTTTGAACTTTCCCCATCGGGGGAAAGCGAAAAAACAGCCTTGGGATCGAATTTTACAATTTCGGTTTCATGCCACCATTTTGGGTGGGCTTTTCCAAGCAGCGGAGAAATCCGGGTTGACGAAGGTCGTCCAATTGCGTTAAAAACGCGTTTTTTCAACTTTCCCCATCGGGGCGAAACGAAAAAAGACCCTCGAGATCGAATTTTACAATCTCTGTTTCATGCCACCATTTTGGGTGGGCTTTTCCAAGCAGCGGAAAAAGCCGGATTGACGAAGGTCATCCAATTGCGTTCTAAACACGTTTTTTCAACTTTCCCCATCGGGGAGAAACGAAAAAACACCCTTGGGATCGAATTTTACAATTTCGGTTTCACGCCACCATTTTGGGTGGGCTTTTCCAAGCAGCGGAAAAAGCCGGGTTCACGAAGGTCGTCCAATTGCGTTCAAAACGCGTTTTTTCAACTTTCCCCATCGGGGCGAAACGGAAAAACACCCTTGGGATCGAATTTTACAATTTCGGTTTCATGCCATTATTTTGGGTGGGCTTTTCCAAGCAGCGGAAAAAGCCGGGTTCACGAAGGTCGTCCAATTGTGTTCAAAACGCGTTTTTTCAACTTTCCCCATCGGGGCGAAACGGAAAAACACCCTTGGGATCGAATTTTAAAATTTGGGTTTCATGCCACCATTTTGGGTGGGCTTTTCCAAGCAGCGGAAAAAGCCGGGTTGACGAAGGTCGTCCAATTGCGTTCAAAACGCGTTTTTTCAACTTTCCCCATCGGGGCGAAACGAAAAAACAGCCTTGGGATCGAATTTTACAATTTCGGTTTCATGCCACCATTTTGGGTGGGCTTTTCGAAGAAGCGGAAAAAGCCGGATTGACGAAGGTCGTCCAATTGCGTTCTAAACACGTTTTTTCAACTTTCCCCATCGGGGAGAAACGAAAAAACACCCTTGGGATCGAATTTTACAATTTCGGTTTCACGCAACCATTTTGGGTGGGCTTTTCCAAGCAGCGGAAAAAGCCAGGTTCACGAAGGTCGTCCCTTTGCATTCAAAACGCGTTTTTTCAACTTTCCCCATCGGGGCAAAACGAAAAAACAGCCTTGGGATCGAATTTTACAATTTCGGTTTCATGCCACCATTTTGGGTGGGCTTTTCCAAGCAGCGGAGAAATCCGGGATGACGAAGGTCGTCCAATTGCGTTAAAAACGCGTTTTTTCAACTTTCCCCATCGGTTCGAAACGAAAAAACAACCTTGGGATCGAATTTTACAATTTCGGATTCATGCCACCATTTTCGGTGGGCTTTTCCAAGCAGCGGAAAAAGCCGGGTTCCCGAAGGTTGTCCAATTGCGTTCAAAACGCGTTTTTTCAAGTTTCCCCATCGGGGCGAAACGAAAAAACACCCTTGGGATCGAATTTTACAATTTCGGTTTCATGCCACCATTTTGGGTGGGCTTTACCAAGCAGCGGAAAAAGCCGGGTTGACGAAGGTCGTCAAATTGCGTTCTAAACGCGTTTTTTCAACTTTCCCCATCGGGGAGAAACGAAAAAACACCCTTGGGATCGAATTTTACAATTTCGGTTTCATGCCATCATTTTGGGTGGGCTTTTCCAAGCAGCGGAAAAAGCCGGGTTCACGAAGGTCGTCCAATTGCGTTCAAAACGCGTTTTTTCAACTTTCGTCATCGGGGCGAAACGAAAAAACAGCCTTGGGATCGAAATTTACAATTTAGGTTTGATGCCACCATTTTGGGTGGGCTTTTCCAAGCAGCGGAGAAAGCCGGGTTGACGAAGGCAATCCAATTGCGTTCAAAACGCGTTTTTTCAACTTTCCCCATCGAGGCGAAACGAAAAAACAGCCTTGGAATCGAATTTTAAAATTTCGGTTTCATGCCACGATTTTGGGTGGGCGTTTCCAAGCAGCGGAGAAAGCCGGGTTGACGAAGGTCGTCCAATTGCGTTCAAAACGAGTTTTTTCAACTTTCCCCATCGGGGCGAAGCGAAAAACCAGCCTTGGGATCGAATTTTACAATTTCGGTTTCATACCACCATTTTGGGTGGGCTTTTTCAAGCAGCGGAGAAAGCCGGGTTGACGAAGGTCGTAAAATTGCGTTCAAAAGGCGTTTTTTCAACT
>OY855904.1:51772760-51780260 GCA_963693305.1 Meandrina meandrites | reverse complement strand
CGCTTTGTGTTCTTGTTCTTGGGCAAGCCATATAACTCGAACAGGTTTCTCGAGCCAGATTTCTAAATGGGTAATAGCACATTTATAGGACAACCTGGAAATGAGGTGGAGGAAAACTGGGAATGATTGGCATTAGATCATTAACTGAACTCCCCGACAAACATACTGACTATCTATGAACAATTGAAATACTGTTAACATAGTCATACTTATTAATTATCTTTTGTTCTTCCGTAGATATTGACGAGTGTAGAGAGGACCCGCGGCTCTGTCAGGGTGGAATCTGTCAAAATGTACCAGGAACTTTCTCCTGTGATTGTCCAAAAGGCTTCACCCTAAACACTAATTTAACAATCTGCGAAGGTAATACGATGATTGCTGCCATTTAAACTTCTCATGGCTTCTCGGCCCTTACTATCCCTAGATACTACAGCGAGTGCGCAATACAGGCTCGTCGCCAAGAGCTATGTGGTCGTTAGATATCCGTATTGATACGCCCTTCTTAAAGAGGCGTTGTCACGGATTTTAACAGATTTTTGAACAGCTGAAATATATGTTTGTGTCGAGGGAAACCTAAAAATAATGGTACATTTTTATCAAAAATTGCTATATTGTAGCACTGAAAATGTTAAGAGCACATGTTCACAAGAATCAAACAATATCGAAAATTCTTGGCAAGTACCGAAAAATGGATTTCGCTTATATTCTTACCACAGGTAGGTCTTTGTGAGAAACAAATACCAGTATACTTAGTTTGGCTGAATATCGATTTGTTTTCGAGAAAATCGATTATCCTTGAAAACCGCCATATTGCCACTTTCGGAGCTCAAAATTTATGCCGAGTTTCGTAGCTTCGCGTGAAAAAATAAAGCACTCTGGAAGGAAAATACCGGCCAAATGTTGTAGAATGACATCAAATAAGTACGTGGAAAGCAATTTTAGTCCTTCGTGTCCTTTTATTTACAAAATATAATTAAATTTATTTGACACACTTTTAATAGGGTTCAAAATTGGTCAAACTTATCGTCTAATTTAAGTATGTGCGAAGCGAAATAATTGGTCAAAAATTCGGTATTTGCAAGTTAAAGGACTGTTCTTTACGACTTTAGAAGGATTAGCTGGGGAAATGATTTCGTGCGATGCTTTCGAATTTTGAAGTTGCCTAAAATTCGTGAATTAAAGTAATCGTGGAGATCCGCCGTTTATGTAAACATTTCACGCAAAGGTTGAATTCTTCCCGACGCGAACTTAACTGTGTCTAATAAAAACGTAGACATGCTTACCTTGATGTTCCTGAAGGATTTTAAGCGTTGTATTCTTCATTCACGATAAAACCCAAGCCCGCGGTGAAGTTAGTTAACCGATTTTCTCGACGCCATGTGTCATTAATTTCCTTGTCTTGAAGTGACATCTCTTTTTCATTCGTTCTTGAAAATTAAACACTCCAGTCTCAAGTGATCAACGTAACAGCCATGCATAGTATTTTTGCTTTAAATCAGCTTCAAACTGAGAAGCAGAGGCAGATAAACCGGTTCAGTGGCAAACCGTCATTTCAAAAACCGCCATTTGTCCCGAGGCAGCTAATTTATTCACAAGGACAATTTCACCTGAAATTGACAACCACTGCCGTGACAAAGTAAGAAGCAAGCACCGTACCTTTTTGGTATCTGGTTAAGGTATTTTGTTGTTGTTATTTAAATTTGAGCTTAAAATGACACACAGCTGGACTGAGCAGATAAAGA
Source organism: Meandrina meandrites (assembly GCA_963693305.1). Lineage (NCBI taxonomy): Eukaryota > Metazoa > Cnidaria > Anthozoa > Scleractinia > Meandrinidae > Meandrina > Meandrina meandrites. Next base: position 51,778,518 of record OY855904.1, on the reverse strand, counting down.
AATTTCAATCAGTTAAAATAAACCACCGTTTGCAAAAGTTGCTAAATGAGCTAAATGGTTGCGTGTAAACGCCTTTTACTTCCGGGCCGGAAGTTCTTCTGTTGAGTTGCTTCGCTTTTCCTCACTTTTAAAATTCATATCATGGCACTTCCTTTTTAAACTGAAACGCGAAAAGAGATAAAGTAAAAGTCTTATTGTTGCCGTTCGATCGGCCGTCCGTCAATACTCAAGGATCATCCTCTAGAATCCAGCCTGAATAAGATCGGAGGGGTGGCGGGGGGAGGGGGGGGGGGGGGGGGGGTGGGGTGGTTTGCGGTGGAGAAGGTGTCCCCGCCTGAGCTGCGGTGTGAGGTAGTTGCCTCGCCTCCTCACTTGCGAAAATAGTATTGCGTTCACATGACGTTTAGACAAGAATTACATAAAAAGACGGCATTAGTACAAGTTTCATTTCACATTTCATAGCGCGTTGATTTGTTCTAGGCTGTCAGCAGAACAAATACCCAGAGTGGTCATAATCACCCGCTGTAAAACGGATTTAAGTGAGTCAACGATTCCATATTATACCTCACCCAGAGAATCGGGAAACGTGAACATTGAATGTCATCAAATACCCCCACTCGCTGGACGAGTGGGGGTAAGATAAAAAAAAAATTACACAAAACAATCAAAAGACTGTGACCGGTCGATTACACGGACGACTACCTTCCTTGCCAGGATTATCGGAGGAAGCCGCAATTCAATAGTTTGGCACTATTGTGAGAAGTTCTAATCTTTTGGATTGGTTAATCGTTTTCAAATAATTCATCATAATTTATCATTGTTTCGATCAGTCTTGTCCACTCATCCACCCTGCATGTTATTTTAATATTTGTGTTTTTAAAACTGTCTAACCGCACACACTCATTTCTGAATATTTCAGAATTTTTTTAGCATGAAAATTACTTTCCAAAGAGCTAATATTGAAGGCAAATATTAATAATTAAGAATTATTATTTAATTATCCTGCTATTTTGACATATCACTTTTATGTAATTTATGCATATGTACATATTTTGTATTTATTTTGATGTGATGTCTTACAAGATTTTTTCAACTTAATCAATGTAGATGAAAATGCACCCCACCTCAGAAATGATGCCAAAATGCAGGAAATGGCACTTGAGAGAACCCAGATTTGCAAAATTTTCTGAGAGGGCACGCACGAAGACCCCCCAGAGGCTCGTTCCTTCGGAACTCGTGCAAGCGCCTCCGGCGCTAAAATACCTCCCAAAACATAAAAGAACCCCCCTCAACAGAATCCACCCTAAGGGCCTGAATTTACCTCATTTATTTCCTTTGCACTGACTACATCTGACTACAAAATTCTCTTGTCAGTGTCTTGTAGCTGAATTAATGGTTGCTTTCGCTTCCCTGCAAGAGTGAACACATCCATTTCCAGTGAGTTGCAAAAGTCTTGCATATCAGGCAGGATCTTAAATATTTTACTGGAAACGTTCCCAACGACTTCCCGAGCAACACCAGCGCCATGATCTAACCTTGTTGCATACAAGGTCATCGCCTTGTCGTTTAGCACTTATGTTTGCCACAGTTGTCGTTGAAGTGAAAAAAATCGCTGTTACGACTTAACGCATTGCCCTTCTCAGGACTTGAACCAATTTCGTATCCCCATTAGCGCTTATGGTCACCCGCGCAACCCTCGCGATACATTCAAATAGCGCGTAACCACGAATTCGCATTTATTAGGCTTAAGTATTTATAGACGAAACGTCTACGAAACAATGTAAAAAGAGTCAGTGACAAGCCGTCTAACGTGAAATATGTCACTCCCGACTTACAGATTACACGTATTCGTTATTTAAAGTCTTTCGCATCTATGGTGCATCACTGAATTACAAGGCTAATGACCAGGGTGTTGATGTTGGGCACCCTCCCACTGCCCCCCTATTGAAACCTATTCAGGCTCGACTCCACGGGATGATTCTTGAATATTGACTGTAGAGTGATCAAACGGCAGCAATAAAGCTTTTTTTATCTCTTTGTTGCTTCAATCTAAAAAGGAAGATCTTGGAAAATAACGATATGAATTGAATAAAGAAAAGCGAAGCACTTCCGGCACGGAAGTAAAAGGCGTTTACACGCAACCATTTTGCAAACGGTGGTCTATTTGAACTGACTTAAAATTCTTTTTCTGGTCAGTCCAACTGTGTGCAATTTTAAGCTCAAATTAAAATAACAACAACAAAATACCTTAACCAGATACCAAAAAGGTACGGTGCTTGCTTCTTACTTTGTCACGGCAGTGGTTGTCAATTTCAGGTGAAATTGTCCTTGTGAATAAATTAGCCGCCACAGGACAAGCGGCGGTTTTGAAATGACGGTTTGTCTCCTGAACCGGTTTATCTGCCTCTGCTTCTCAGTTTGAAGCTGATTTAAAGCAAAAACACTATGCATGGCTGTTACATTGATCACTTGAGACTGGAGTGTTTTCAAGAACGAATGAAAAAGAGATGTCACTTCAAGACGAGGAAATTAATGACACATGGCGTCAAGAAAATCGGTTAACTAACTTCACTGCGGGCTTGGGTTTTATCGTGAATGAAGAATACAATGCTTAAAATCCTTCAGCAACATCAAGGTAAGCATGTCTACGTTTTTATTAGACACAGTTAAGTTCGCGTCGGGAAGAATTCAACCTTTGCGTGAAATGTTTACATAAACGGCGGTATCTCCACGATTACTATTGACGAATTTTAGGCAACTTCAAAATTCAAAATCATCGCACGAAATCATTTCCCCAGCTAATCCTTCTAAAGTCGTAAAGAACAGTCCTTTAACTCGCAAATACCGAATTTTTGACCAATTATTTCGCTTCGCACATACTTAAATTAGACGATAAGTTTGACCAATTTTGAACCCTATTAAAAGTGTGTCAAATAAATTTAATTATATTTTGTAAATAAAAGGACACGAAGGACTAAAATTGCTTTCCACGCACTTATTTGATGTCATTCTACAACATTTGGCTGGTATTTTCCTTCCAGAGTGCTTTATTTTTTCACGCGAAGCTACGAAACTAGGCATAAATTTTGAGCTCCGAAAGTGGCAATATGGCGATTTTCAAGGATAATCGATTTTCTCGAAAACAAATCGATATTCAGCCAAACTGAGTATGCTGGTATTTGTTTCATACAAAGACCTACCTATGGTTAGAATATAAGCGAAATCCATTTTTCGACACTTGCCGTCTTTTGTCTGACCGTTGGTAACATTGGCTCTTAACAAGCGTCTTTAGCCGCTGATAGCTTGGATGGAAATGGATTGCAACTTTCAAGTGTTTCTGTGCGTCTTCAAAACAAAATCGATAATTATAGCCGTAGTTTAATTTCTCTCTGTAAATTAAGGTTATATCTTTCTTTAGATCGTCAAAGATAGTGTTTTCATGACTTAGGTTGCCTACCGCTCATTTCAGAATAGTCTAGACCTTGTGACATAGCTCCTTTAACTTACTTATCTTGTGGTGACAGCATGTATTTATGTATCTCATTCTCTTTCAGACATTGATGAATGCGCTCTCGAGGGACAATGTATTGACGGAACATGTATAAACTCCCCTGGGAGTTTCCGATGTCAGTGTCCCCAGAATTACCAACTAGATGCGTCAGGCAGGATTTGTAAAGGTACCTTAAACAAACCAACACAACAAATCAAAATATGTTCTCATGTAGCGCGAGGCCTTTTTTGCAAAAATTTGTTACGGAACCCCACTATAGTCCCAGTGGGGCTGCCAGTGAGAAATTGCTGCTGTCAAACACATTTCTCTCACCTCGTGAGGTCTTACTGAGTGAGTTAATGCCCTATTATCACCACAAAGTTTTTTCTTGGGCGCTTACCATTTAACCTGAAGTACCGGAAATATCGGTTGGAAAGCAAATGAAAAAGTAATTTTCCGGAAAATCCGTTTGGAAATTGTGGACTACGTTTTGAGGTAATCCTTGCGTTAAGCGCGCTTGTTTCGGCTCATGGAGCAATTTTCTTGTGTAGTGCGCTTGTTTCAGCTCATGGGCCGAAGCGCACTACACATGAAAATACCTCTTTCTTTAATCCATGAACCGAAACAAGCGCGCTTAACACGTGAATAGACCTCGTTCTTTAATCCATGAGCCGAAGCAAGAGCGCTTAACACATGAAAATACCTCGTTCTTTAATCCATGAGCCGAAGCAAGCGCGCTTAACACATGAATATACCTCGTTCTTTAATCCATGAGCCGAAGTAAGCACGCTTAACACACGAATAGACCTCGTTCTTTAATCCATGAGCCGAAGCAAGCGCGCTCAACACATGAATATACCTCGTTCTTTAATCCATGAGCCGAAACAAGCGCACAACACATGAAAATACTTCTTTCATTAATCCATGAGCCGAAACAAACGCACTACGCATGAAAGACTCGTATCATACCGTCCGTATTGGACAACCCTTTCTTTCTATCGGTTTTGTACGAACCGTCGGAGAATTCTGTACCATTTGTTCATTTCTCCTGTTTCGAGTCTCGCACCAAGGAAAACAATAATCGGAAACTAAATTGTAAATGGTAAGCGTCATCTCGATCAGTCGGTTTGCTGATTTTGCAAAATTATTCAATGGTCATTCCATCCGGTCTTTTCCGGCTAATGCTAAACACCGTTGTACTCCCAATTTCCTTTCAATTTTCTGATCCTACCATCAAGTTTATTTAAAAGTTCTTTTTTATGACATTGTTCACTTGCAGACAAGAGAACAGCACAGTGTTGGACAAAAATTACAAACAATCGTTGTGAGGAATCGATTAATGGCGACGTTCCTTTAGACATTTGTTGCAACACTGTAGGCAAGGGATGGGGAAGCCCTTGTAATGAATGCCCTCCCAGAAAAGGCGGTAAGTTGCGTTACTTTTTGTGACATTGTGTGACACAACTTTTGCCTTGTTTGGTCGTTGGTGCTGTCGTGTCGAGGTCTGATTTGCTCATATGTAAGTCCATTGGTTGTTGGTTTTAAGCAGTCATGAGGGCGCCAACGATACACGTTTTTAATTTTGTTTTTAGATGAACGTTGTGCCTTAGGATATGCCATTCAAGACGAACCTCGCTGTACAGGTAACGAAATTACTCAGGAATTCTCAGGAAATTAAACAGTTCCTACCGCCAAGACTTGAATGAGCCCGCGAGTCTCGTGAGAAAGGGGTCGCTAAGCAACTTGACACGACGTAATAGCGCGGCCGTGCCAACGGAGCAACATTTTAAAAATTCCTCAGACCTGAGCTGTTGGGCCACTTCCTTGAAAATTTGCAAAACCGTTAATTGTTCCTCAAACGGAGATCATAGGTTTTTCAGTTGTAACCTACATTGCGAGAGAGAAGTGCAAATATAAGTATTTAGTGAAAATTGCAGTGAAAGCTTGATTAATATTCAAATGTAGGCTGGATAGAAATTCAACAATGACTAAGTGGTTGTTCAAAAAGCGAATAACTGACGTTTTTATATCATTCCCAACCCAATCCTAATTCGTCCATCGGAAAGATGCAAACTTCTACAACTGATAAACTGCATCAGGATGGGATTTTTTTCACCTGGCCCCGGAATAAAGCTATTCATTCTTTGAACCACTAAGACCTGAAGTAAGAAGTGTAATATCTGTACTGGTGATTTGTTGGCAGATATTGACGAGTGTACTCAATTTCCTGGCCTGTGTAACAATGGAATCTGTCGTAACACTCTTGGA
>OY855904.1:51655260-51767760 GCA_963693305.1 Meandrina meandrites | reverse complement strand
TTTGGGACTGAGGCTGAGTGTTGTTATTTTTTTTCATGATTTGAGGCTAAGTTAAGTTACATGTTGCAGTATTTCATTAAATGTGTGGCGTATCAAGTTGCTCTTGACACAGCCTGCTCCCTATGATCTGGTGCCGCGGACAAATTCCTTTTAAGCATTCAGCTAATTACTGTTAGACTACAGTTTTGCATTTAGTTATACTGCTCATTAAACTGAAACAAATGAGGAAAAATAAAGACGTTCTCCAACTCTCAGCCTGGGGTACGTTCTTAGCATGTTCTTAAATTGGAGTAAATTTCAGCCTCAACGTTCTTATAAAAAAAGTTCTTATAAAAAAAGAGTGTATTTGGTATATGAAGACGATATCTTATACATGAACACTTTATTTTTTCAGACAAAGATGAATGCTCCGACCCAAGCAGATGTGTTCATGGCGTTTGTCAGAATTACCGTGGAGGATTTCAGTGTTTGTGTAACCCGGGTTTCGTGGTCACGGAGGACATGAAAGAGTGTGTCGGTCAGTACAAGACTGTAACGTTTCACACTGCAGTTCGCTCGTTTTACTGTATTGGTCTGTCGCACAACGCCTCTCCACACTGATGGAAAGGAGCCTTGCGTTATGTAAAGGAGACTAGTTATGGATGAATGTTATGATTTTCTTTTGGGATGAAATGCTTAGTCTGCGTTCAAGATTTGTGTCTCATCAGGTCGGCGCTTATCCGGATGGGACGCTGATCTTTTGCAGGACTTTTCTTCAGCATTTAGTTCGTCGATATCCATTTATAGCAGAGTTCCCGAGAGCGGAGCGGAACCCTTACCTAAGAAAATTTGGTAGACCCATGGAGCCGAAAAAAATTGGTTCTGACTGTAAAATACACGTTGCTGGAACTGTAAGAATTCCCAATGTTCGATTGAAGTTTTCTGAATTCGACGCGAAGAACTGTGCGCTGCCAATTACATATTCGTAACCAATCAACTCAGTTTAAGTGGTATTATCGCGTAAATGTAGGCCATTTAAAACTAACTGGGGAGCTCCGCTTTTAGGCCTGCCTAAATCAATATATTACACAAGTGAAGAGGGGTACTTCAAGAGTAAAGTGTCGAACTCAAGAAGACAGCGTAGAGATCCCGGAAACGGCTCGTACCCAAACTTACTAACCATTAGGCCACCGCAGCGCCTTCTGTGGTTCGAAATACGTCACAGCTATTTGCTAACATAAAGTGATCCTGAAATCTCCCCCTGTGCAAGACCACAATTCTATGAGCAGGAATCAGTTGGTTTTACAGTGTAATTAGCATTTCTGTTATGTCGCAGATATTGACGAATGTCAACTGGATAATGGCAACTGCAAAGAAGTGTGTAATAACACTCTTGGGAGCTTTGTGTGTGAATGTAGAGCAGGATTCACTCTACAACCCGACGGGCTCACATGTGGAGGTACGGCACATGCGTATTACGTCTAGAATGTTGCCATGACGATTTATCTTAAAGAAGAATAAAGGAGATTTATCCCGATTTAAAGCGAAGGTTTTTTGCGAGCGCCAAATTGTCGTTTTGGACTTGAACCATCAACGCAGTTTACCGTAATGAGCCAAATTACAGAGACTTAGCAGACCATCATCTTAGCTTTTCACACTAACCTTTTAGTATATTCCAAGATTAACATTAAAATTCTCGTTGTGGTTTATTTGTCCTACGGAAGTAGTAAAGACAATTTCGTACAATGTTTCCTCGTTGATCGGTTCCTGTGTTCTCAAAACCTGTATGACTACCTTCTCGTTAATTTTTAAAAGAGAATTTTGACTCTGATAACTCTACAGATATCGACGAGTGCTTGCTCGGTTCAGACATTTGCGGATCTGGAAACAATTGTACCAACTCCGAAGGCGGTTACTACTGCACGTGTGGGGCTGGGTACGACTTATCAGTTGACAGGAGATCCTGCATTGGTACGTGTTATTACGTCACACGTCACGTGGGATTAAGTGTACTGTGACGGGTAGTAGACTATGTTCTCGGGTATGCACGCCATAACTGACTTCTTTCTCTTTGTTTTGCATGCACTGCATATTCAATACTTTCTGACCTCAGTAACCAATACTTCACCTTTCTTACAGCTCAGATTTGATTGCTAAAATTACTATATCGTAAACATGATGATTTGGCCACAAAAGTGAAAACTATTTTTCGTCGTTCAAGGAAGTTCTTTGTTTTTCCTTTTCCAGACGTGGACGAGTGCCAAAGTGATCCTCAACTGTGTAGCAATGGCGTCTGCCGCAACACTCCCGGCTCATTTGAATGTCTGTGCGGTGATGGCTTCGTGCTGGCCAAAGGGACAACTGCTTGCGTTGGTAAGTCGCACATATCGTTTCGCGCGGTGTTTAGCGTTCAATCGCCGACATCCTTACGTGTTCGTTCGTCGGTTTCACGGATTCTAGCAATAAATCGCCAATCTACGTCTTCTTCCACTCATCGGTTGCGCGGGATCTGTTGTTGAATTGCCGACAACCTTTCTTGTTTGTTCGTCCTATCGTGCGCGCCCGTCGGTTGCGCGAATTCTGGTGTTGAATCGCCGACGTTCTTTAGAATCCCTTCTCCGACACTCTTTCGGGGTCGTTCGTTGATTACACGAACTCTGGTGTTAAACGACCGACCCTTTTCGTCTGCGTCCGTCCGTTCGTCATAAGGCGGTCAGAATGAACACAAGAAAGCCTTGCTCCCCGTTCCTAGACTGTATTTCAGCATGCCTTTCGTGTTGATTCTGTTTTCGAGTGATCTGCTTATTTTTCTTTAGATGTGGATGAGTGTAAAATAGACCTGGCCCAGTGTGGTGGCAACGCTTACTGCAACAACACTGTGGGAAGCTTTCTTTGTAACTGTAAACCGGGATTTACTGGAAGCGATAATAAGTGTGACGGTGAGTACATACAACAAATACTAAGATGGCTTTTCTGTTATTATTATTATTATTATTATTATTATTATTATTATTATTATTGTTGTAGCTTGTTGTTTTAACGGCTGCCATTTGTGGTGCCATTGCCCAAGTTATGCTATAATTCACACTGTGTTTAAATAAGGGTTTTATTTTGAATAGCCCACATTCGATATATCAAAATTCTAACATGATTCCGAGGCTTTCTGACAAAAAATGCAAATTTTCGAGTATTCCTTTGTCTGTTAATTCCCATAAGAGACTTGATAGAAAGGAACCAAAGCCAAATATAGAAGTTTGACCAGAAGGCCTCGGTGCCATGTTTGAATTTTGATATATCGAACGTGGCAGGCCTGTAGTCAGACTTTTCTGATAACCGAGGCAATTGCGAAGCGCCGAAGCTAGAGGGTCAAATTTCGAAGTCTAGAAGCCCGGAAATGCTATTTTTAGGTGATATCAGAAAAAGAAACACTTCTTTTATATTAACTTCTTACAGTAACACGAAAAAAAAAATATTTCAAGATTTTGACGGAGGCAAGTGCCTTGGTTTGTCTGTTACTAGCTACGGCTCTGCGTGGCTATAACAATGTGTTGTATTGAGTTGTGTTTCGTGGTGCTGTCATGCGCTGCAGTGCGTTTTGTTACGTTGCATAGCCCTGTGTTCCGTTTCGTACGTTCCGCTACTTAACGTTGCGTTCTGTTGCATTTTCTGTTGTATTTTGTTACGTTTCTTTGCGTTGGTTGCGTTGTGTTGCGTTGCACTCCGTTACGTACAGTTATGTTGCGTCAGCTTGTTTTACTTTGCGTTGTGTTGCGTTGCCTTACATCATTTTGTTTTGTGTTGAATTACGTTTCTTCAACACGTTTCGTTCAAGGTTTCAACTCCAACACTTTGCCTGTGTAGGATAAAATTTATTTTTATTTAGCATTCTCTAATGTTTTCATCCTTCACTACTCAGATATTGATGAGTGTACTACAGGCGCTGCCCAGTGTCACTTCAATGCCACGTGTGTCAATACCCCAGGCTCTTTCAGTTGCGTTTGTGAGCCAGGTTACATAGGAGATGGACTAGTATGCTATGGTAAGTCGTCATGATAGCGACAATACAGTTATTGGAAAATTTTGAGTTCTCTTTCATCTGAAGACCATTCCTCTGAGATTTTTAATACACGTTATTCGTTGATGTTAATGAACAGCAGTAAATGGCGTAAATGGTTAATGGTAAACAGCGTGTTCTATTTAACAATTATTCGCCGAAGGCGAAGTGAATCTCGGTGAATATTCCCCGAGACGAAGTCGAGGGGAATATTCGCCGAGATTCACTGAGCCTGAGGCGAATAATTGTTTTAGTCTAATTTTCAGAGGTGAATATCAAGAACTACAAAATAAAAAAACTAAGGGCGCATTCTTTTGGGACTATTCCGGAATAGGAATACTTGGAATAGACGGCGATCGCGTTCTTTTGGGACCTATTCCGTTTTCGGAATGAACGGAATGCTATTCTGTTCATTCTGCTCCCGATAGCAGAATGAACGGAATAAATGGAATACGGTTTACTCGGAATAGGCAGAATATGCGTTCTTTTGGGATAGTTTTGGCGGGAAATCATACGTGACTGGTCGTCCCAGGTCGCCAGGCTCGAAAAAGTGGAAAATTGTTCAAATGTTCCTCTGCTTATTCTGATACATCTTTTGAAGTCACTCGTGGAATAAAGTGGAACAGTTTCCTCGACAAACCCTTGTATGCGAGCATGCTTTAGGCGATGTCCTGCACTACGCAAAGCAATCAGCAGCACAAACAATTCTTTGCAAACTTCCATTTAAGGCTTCTAGTAAATGCATCTAATCGAAAAATAGAGGAAATAGCCAAAAAGCTGGTAATTATGGGCAAAGGCTTCAGCCATGTCGCAACAATTTTTAATTGCAGAAAAAAAATTAATTTTCGCAGCTCGCGCGTGCGCAGGTACAGTAGTTTTCAGGTTACCTCTGCCACCAGTATTCCCTTTTCAGAATATGCATTCTTTTGGGAACTGATATCTCGTGTATTCTGTTATTCCTAAACCGGAATGAGAATAGCCAGAATAGTCCCAAAAGAATGCGCCCTAAAACACGGAAACAATAAACACATGTGCTCATTTGCATACGTGTAAACAAGTTTGATTCATCGATGTAAATTAGAATTTGCTCCTTAGTTTCAGCAATAAAACGGAACAAAACAAACAATGCAAAAAAGACAGATATCTTGTACCTCTTTTCAGTCTTGGCGACTTCTGAACAATTGTGTAAATCCTCTTGAAATGAGTTGAGCTGCTCTGGTCTGAGGAAAACTGAATAATTTTGGGTCAATTGATCTCAAGTTTCTCATGGCCGCGTGCGATCTACAAAACCACCGTGTTTACCATCAATTCTTATGCCTTGCGAAGCATCTCTTGAAAATATTTTCGGTCCAGAAGCCTTGGTAAACAATTTTCAAAATTCCAACTGTGTTGAATACTCCGGATTTGGAGTGATTTCTTCAGAATGAACGAAAATTTCATTCAGCAAAGGCTGCCATGTTTACTTGCCTGGATGGCAAAGGTGGCGTGGCTGAGTAACCAAGCCCTCAAATGCTATATTCACCTCCTAGCGAGGTGAATATAGCGTCATAAACCAGAGCTTTTCGACCAATCAGAATGTCCCATTCTTATATTCACCTCTGGAAATTAGACTAATCATTATTATTCCACTATTGCGCCATTTTACCATATTAGGGCAAAAGAACGCGGAAAATTTGCCATGTTATTACACTGTAGAACAGGGCAAAAATACGGACTGAAAGCGAAGCGACAAAATGGCTGAACCAAACTTAATTTTTAGTGGAATAATAAATCCCTTATTCGATGGTTTAACATATAATACGAGCGGACATTTTGCTCATTGCTCGTATTTTTCCTCGCACCTTCGGGGGTCGGAAAAATACTACGGATTCCTTTGCTGTCTGCTAATTTAAACAAATTTCTGTCGAGGAACTATAGGCTGACAGTTGCCCCGCGGAAGTTTGATGTTCTTAAAACAAATATTAGCCCAAGAAGTGAAGCTTCGAGGGCAAATATGCAAGTTTTAAGAACCGATAGTTTCGAGACATAAAAACTCTATCGTCTTTATTGTTCATCACTAAATTTTCTTCTGGGCGCCTCTTCAAAAACTAGCATCTTGAATTATTTTAAACTTCTTTGGATAAATGACTTGTAAGCCGAAATGAAACAAACGAAACCAAATCAGACAAAATGCCCGCTTGTTTATGTTGGGCATGGTAATGTATGATAATGTATGGTAATGTATGACAATGGGAAAGGAAGAAAAAAATTAACTTCAACATTTACAAAAAAAGAAAAAGAATCACGGACGAGTAGAATTCATCCGGGTATTTCCCTTGGACGGGCATCACTGATAGTGTCTCATCGCGGATAAACATTATCGCGTCACCTGATCAATTTAAACCAATCAGAATCGCAGAAAATTTAGTGGTGAACTATAATTAACAATTAGATTATGAGCTCGAGATTTCTATGAGGTGATAGTTGATGAGGCCGCAGGCCGAATCAACTATCACCTCATAGAAATTGAGAGCGAATAATCTAATTGTTTTAGTAGAATTCTAACTGAAATAAACGCAAATAATGGTTTCTAATTATTTTTCTACGCATTATCGAACTATTAAACGCTGTAACAAAATCGCATGCATTGAATTGTCCTTGGTAAATTTAGTTGTTTACGCGCGTGCACCCGTTTTTCAACAATTTCAAGCTTTTAAAGTCAAGAAACCGCTAATGTCCTTCTTTTAGTCTTCTCGGGAATTTTTTTATCCATTTACATCTAAACTTCCTTCCAAAACTTCGGAAAAACGATAAAAACGTCGTATTTTGTGGACGACCTTCGGAAACTGCACACTAATGGCTGATAGTGTTCAATAGTTCAGCCAATCACATTGCAGCATTTGCATTAGTGTACTAGTAGAATTCTACTAATCGCTGTTAGCGTAACCCAAGTGACCGACTATTAGGCAAACTCGCAATCCGATTGGCTACGCAAGTGCGGTCTAGTCTGCCCTGGGAGCGTTCACGGAAAATTGCCAAAATCGCAAACCAAAACTATAAATTCACCGCTTTCACTGAACATTTTATTGAATAGCTCGGTCTCTGGGTTATGTTAAAACACCTTCGCCCTTAGCCAACTATCAGCTGATAGAGACCTCAAGCTTGCCTTGCCTGTTGCCCTCGACAGGGAAAACTATTTTGTCATACTCTTAGAAATACCGAAAATTGTAGGTTTTGTACTGCAATCGATCATTTGGTATCTACTAAAACAAATCAAGTACTCGGCTGCTCCTCGTTGAGTTATCGCTCCTAGAGAACTCGGTGTGTGTCTTCGTTTGTAGATATAGACGAATGTCTAGACGAGGAAAGCCTTTGTGAGCACGGACAGTGTACAAACAAGGCTGGCTCTTATGAATGCGAGTGTGAGATTGGTTATATACCAGCTGAAGATAAGAAGAGCTGTGTAGGTAAGAAACTTGTCTCCTTATGAAACCTTCACAAGTCTTCTCTCTGTTATGATACTTCCAAAATGAACTCCGGTAATCCCCCTTAGCGAATGTTAAGGCCATGCTACACGAGCCAATTTTCCTTGCAACTTGCAGACTGAAAAAAACATTGCAAGTTGCAGAGGTGGTGTCACACATTCACAATTTTTGTTCGCGAGTTGCAACGCACCCGTTAAATATTATCATCTTGAAATCTCCCGCGAGCAAAGGGCGCGCTCTGTCTCACAACGTTGGGAAATGGGAGGTCTACTTTTCTTGCAAGTTGCAAGGTAATTGGCTCATGTAACATGGCCTTTAGAGAAGCCTGTCTTCAATAGGTTTCCACCACTCTAGAGAGCCGGAGAGGTGTCTGCCTTGGAAAGGAGTCCTACTCAACAACATATCAGCCAGCCATACGGTGTGCACGCTGTAAGGGGGGCGGGGAGGGGAGGGGGGGGGGGGGGGAGCGTTAACCATATAAGAGAGCCCATTTTCCTTTAATTTAGGGCTCACTTTATTGCTTTTTTGCCCCTTTCAGATATCGACGAGTGTAGAATGTTTCCGTTGTGCAACCATGGTCGCTGTGAAAACATGCCGGGGATGTTTCGTTGCATTTGCGATGACGGTTTTCAGTTGGATAAACAAGGAACGAACTGTACAGGTATTGCTAGTTATCATATTTGGTGGAACTGACAAACGCTGAGATTACGTCAAGATAAATGGACGCTCTTCGTACTAATCTCTTTGTGCCATATCCAGTATTCTACCAATTTACATTACAGTATGCATGAGTTACATTGTTGGTGAAAGAGACTGCAAGCCACTACAGTACAGAACGCGTTCTTCACATTATTAATTTATACGGGCCTGAATTTCTTTCTCGATAACCAAACCTTTTAACACGTGAACAATTAATTGATTAGTTGTCCTGGGGGAGGGGGGAATCTTTCATTGATGTTTTTTTAATTTTTACCCATTTATTTTTAGATATCGACGAATGTTCCGTGACGGGAATGTGCGTCAACGGTCGATGCGTGAACGAGATGGGTACATACCGCTGTGAATGTGATAGCGACTTCATCCCTAACCCCGCGGGCTCAGGATGCATCGGTAACTTGATTGCTAAATATCGATTGTTAATTGTGGGATACAGTTTGTAATCAAAGGCTATTTTCGTAACTTTCTTGATACTCCGCATAATATATATTCTTTTCCTCATTGCAGATATGCGAAAGGGACAGTGTCACTTGAGTGTTGTGAATGATACATGCATGAACCCGCTGCCCTCTGCTCACCGCGCCGTGTGCTGTTGTACGGCTGGAAAGGCCTGGGGAGAACCCTGCGAACCGTGTCCTCAGAAGGGAACTGGTAACAATATGTGGAATTTTTGTTTTTCAATACAAGATTTTTCGAAGCATTACCACTTATGTCCAGGATTGAACGCAAGTATTGTTTAATACGTACTTCATGTTTGACTGACTTATTTGACATTTCCATATCACTTCATATTTGACAGAATTTGGTGTGTTTTGGTGAACTTTTATTAATGAGGACACTTTGTGATGCCTATCATAAAGAACGTGCATCTCATTAGCGTTCAATCCTGGACATAAGTGAAATCTTGTAACATGGCCTCCAATTCTTTTCCATTGTTTAAAAAAAAAAAAAAAAAAAAAAGTTAAAATTTATGAATTGGCGGGACAATTCTTGCGCTTGTTTTGCAGTTCTTGGTTACTGTTTACATTTTTGCTGTTGATTTAAAACAACCACTGCTATGACGTAAATATTTGATTCTTTTGTTTCAGAGGAGTTTCTTCGTCTCTGCCCCGGTGGAATAGGATTTGTTCCAGATCCGTACACTCTTGTCATTAAGGGTAGGTTCGCTGTAACTTGCCATGTTGTTGGCAAACTCTTAAAATATTTTGTCTCAGCTTGTTACGTTGTTTTCTCGCTCTAGATGTGGATGAATGCCGGGAGCTTCCCGGTGTCTGTAGCCAAGGTCGGTGTATAAACAAACTTGGAAGTTTTGACTGTTACTGCCCCCAAGGATTCAAACACGACATTACAACTGGAAAATGCAACGGTATGTTAAAGCTTTCTCAGGTTGTTTTGGAACTGTATGTTCATAAATGCCCGCTTTTGCTTTTCTTGCGATTCTAAAGGATGAGATTTGGTGAGAGTTGGCTCTCATGAGAGATTTTGTCGTCGACAATCATCGACTCGGGCCAAACGAGATCGAGAATGTCAGTCAAGAGTGAGAAAAAGAAAGAGAAAACTCTTATCGACTCACATTAAAAAAAATTGAGCACGTTCGAAGTCAACGAGAGCGCACGAGAGTTTCAAGCGAAACGAGAGCGAGAGTTTGAACTGTCATCAACTCTCATCCTCGTTTGGCCTGAGCATCTCTTTTCGCGCTCCACTCTCGAGATACGACCCTTAAAATTCCACTTTGATGACGTAGCTCAGCGGAAATGCCTCTGATTGGCTGTTGCTAGGTTATGAATTTTCGCGCGCAAATAACAATCAATGAGAGACACTGGATATATCTCTTTACGATACGTCATCAGTCGAATCACTGACGTTAATTTCTCAGGCCGGAGATATAATTAACTGCAAGTTTTTACTTGCTTCTTTGGAACTAGCCTCTCTTTTTTCCCTTTTTAAGTGTCTATTCCTTCTCAAATAAAAATGCAGCCTTAAAACTACACATCGTATCTTTTTTTCCTGTTTATTTAGATGTGGATGAATGCAAAGAGATTACGTTTATTTGTGGCCTGGATGGCATATGCATCAACAAGAATGGAAGCTATGACTGTGTATGTCCCGAGGGACAAAAATCGAACCCGAACGATAAACGCTGTGAAGGTAAGTAGGCAGCCAGGTGAAGAAGAACAAGTTTTAATACTCACTTAATTTCGCGAATACTAAATTTCGCGATTTTTAAAAATATTGCGAAATTTAATACTCGCGAAATATAGGACAAGCGAAAATATAAATCGCGAAATTTAATACTGTATAATATCAATAAAATAATAAAATTCAAGCTGTTGCTTTATCACTGTTATTTCAGCATGTCTCAGTTTCATGTTTAGGAATTTTTTTGTTTGATTTTGTCCATCAGTTATCTTCCACTGCATTACTCTCGCTGTTCAAACTGTCCTCTGCCGCTAAGTTCTATTTAAACTTTGGACTGATCCTATGTTTCTTGATCTTATATTTAGCTTGTTTTGTTTGCTATTGTTTACGATGGCGATCATATCAATTATGTTGTTACAGTTCTGAGGTCAAAGCTACATATTGAGGAATGAAAAAAAAAATCGCGAAATTTAATACACTTAAAATCGGGAAATTTTATACTCGAGAAATATGTCTCTTGATTTTGCGCGAAATTTAATACTCGCGGAATTTAGTGAGAATAAGGTACTCTGTTCTCAAACTCATTTATAATTCATCAATTATGTCAAAGACTATAGAAAGTGTTTCATCACATTTCCAAACAATTCCAAGTTCGTTAAATTTACTCCGCTGTACGTCGTATTTTCAACTTGGAAATGTGTTAAAACACTCTCGTGTTTGACATATTTCATCCAATATCTGTATTCCATATCTCGCAGACAAGCGACCCCAGCTTTGCTTCATGGACGTTGAAGGCGAAACAACTTCGAATCCAGTTTGCAAGGGCAAGTTTTCAAAGAACGTTACACGGACGGACTGCTGTTGTACGGGAGTGGGTGTGGCGTATGGCTCGGAGTGCAGGCTGTGCCCCAAGAGAGGATCAAGTAAGCCTCAACATACAAATTCTTCCAACGAGACTCCATACATTTCTTATGGTTCATGTTGGGAGAATTTTGTTGTATTTCCAGACAGTTTCTCATGGCGTCTAGTATTTCAACTCTCACCCCCTACATACTTGAGGTTGTATTGAAATTGTGAAGAGATATTAGATTTTGAAAAATAAAGTACAGAATGGATAGAAAAAATATTTGACTGTTGCCACGCGTTGAACTTTTTGATTAGTTTTTGACAACCAGCAATGGGGTGTACAATTTTTCGACGCGTGGCTATTTTGACTGACGTGGTTTTTGATTAACTAAGAACTGAATAAACCAACAAAAATCTTCTACGCCGTTATTCGAATCGTCACGCAACACTCCTTTTAGAGGACAGAACTATTGCGTGACAACATAAAAATAGCTTCAAAGAAGGCTATGCTAAGTTGACATTTGATGTGCTGTTTTTCTGTAGTTGAGTGGGTGGCCTTATGCCTGGGTGTGAAGTTTGTAAAACCAACTACAAGTGGAAGTTTTCAGATCACTCCATCCTCACCCGTCCCCCCTGAGGTCGTTCACCCATCTGGCGTTACCTTCCCTGGTGGCGTGACGGTACAACCAACCACGGTAGCTTCACAGATTAGAAGTAAGAGCGGCAATTAAAGGGGAAGTATCATGGAGATTTTGATCAAAATTGTGCTACAATACCTTTACTTATCTAGGGACGGACCATTATTTTGAAAAATATTGAATGAAAAATATTAAAAAACAATTGTTTAGAGGGCCTAAAAAGACAAAATAAATTGCTTGCAAACACGATATGTGTAAAAACAATAGTTTGCACTTCGAAAAAAATAAATGTTTGCGGAGGTGCGTAAATTAAAAATGTAACCCCCCTCCAGGAAAAGAATGGCCCGTCCCTTAGACTAATAATTCTAAAACAAGCTAGAACAGCAAGAAAATGAATCAACCGAATTCATGACAGAGGAACAAATCATGATAGTTTCTGACGCATTTTGGAAAAAAAAAAAGGAGAACTTGATAAACGTTAGCCTAACATATTTCAAGTTGTAATTCATTTTTTTCATTTATGCTCAAACACACTCTTCAGCACTTCTGGGGGGTAATTTATAACTAAACTGGACCATTATTCACAGGAGAGACATTTTTGTTGCCATGAAGCTATGGTTTTGTGATTAACATTAACTTTCATAGCGAGTATTTGGCAAAACGTAATAAAATAAACTAAACTCAGCTATATGCAATGCGTTTAAGGAGCTTAATTGTCATTATCTGAACTTGTTATTGCAGAAGTCAATGAGTGCGAACTTTTCCCAGAGCTGTGTTTGTACGGGAAATGCATCGATACACAAACAAGCTATCGCTGTGAATGTCCTCTTGGCTACACGCTTGGTCCTAGAGGAGTCATGTGTAAAGGTAAATACAAAATTTATTGCCTGTGGAGTAAATTGATATTTCATGGGGTAAACGCAAATATGAGATTGAAGGCTAAATTGAAACGCAAAATAATAATAACTAGTTTGCGTTGAAACAAGACCATCAGGCCAAATCACTGAAAAATGTCTTTCAGTTTAAAAAGTAGTAAAAATATAGCTTACTAATTTCCTAGGTCTTAAAAGAGTTCGGCTGCGGATGGCGCAACAAAATAATTTTTCAGGGTGGGCGTTTTCTGTTTGATTTTATCTCGCCTTATTGTAGATCTCCTTGTTTCTATTTTGTTCTTTACTGCCTCAATATATTATTATTTTAAAGTTTACTTTAATTAAAGGTATTTTCGTACTTCGTGATATAGGTTGCAGTTACGTGAATGACGTTGTTCTTTCTATTACAATAGATGTGGACGAGTGTAAACTGTCTCCGTGTAAGAATGGCACTTGTTTAAACACGTTTGGCAGCTTCCTTTGCACGTGTCCTACAGGTTCAAAACTCGACATCACCGGTGTTACCTGCATAGGTCAGTAAGGGCAGTCAAATAGATCGCTTTTCACTCGAGTGTTCGAAAGTGATTCATATTTGCTTTGACTTTGAGTATCTTCGCTTAGTGATTGGTTAAAAAAAAAAAACTCGCGCTACTTTCTTAACCAATCATACGTAAAAACCAGAATCAATCGTCACTCGCTTACACAAGTTTTGCCGCGCTTTGCGCCGGCTACTTGTACTTGCTTCCAGTTTTGATTGGTTCACTGGATTGTCTGTGTCGTTTGTGATTGGCCGGAGTGATAATTTTGATTTTGGTTTCACAACAATCGGTGAAGGTGAAAACTGCTTTTATTTAAGTAAGTGATTGTGTTGTTTCGCTAAAGTTAAAACTGGATTAGTGGAGACTGAGCGCTTTGTACGAACACTACATCAACAATTTACTGATTAATTCGGATTGTTTTAAACTCATTTTGTTTACAAGGTTTGTATACATGTAACAGCAGTTTGTTCTGGTTTCATTCAAGATATGGACGAATGTCGCGAACCAGACTACTGTCAACACGGACGATGCGAGAATTTCATCGGTGGTTTCAACTGTCGCTGTGACCGCGGCTTCGTTAAATCAAGCGACAATAAGACTTGTGTCGGTGAGTGGAATAATCTACTGCATAATATTTGTAATGGAGGAGCGGTGGCCTAATGGTTAGTGAGCTGGACTCCGAATAGAGCGGTCCGGGTTCGAGCCCTGGCCGGGACACTGCGTTGTGTTCTTGGGCAGCACACTTTACTGTCATAGTGACTCTCTCCACTCAGGTTTATAAATGGGTACCGGCGAATTTACTGCTTGGGGCAACCCTGCGATGGACTAGCATCCCATCCAGGGATGAGTAGAAATTTTCCTAGTCAATCATGCTACAGAAACCGGGATGAGCTCCGGCAAGTATGGCTCAAGGCTTTACCTTTTACTTTAATTAAATACACACTCTTGAGAGTTCTGCTAGTTTTTAAATTGAAGATTAAATTATGTTTGAACTGAATGCGGAGATTCAGAGCTGACACGTGCCATCAAAATCAGTGCAAGCGCCCATTCCGTTATGTTTCACTGGGCAATCAATTAAATCATCTCATATCAATTAAAAATAACTTATGGTTGTTGTATGAAATTTTTCTTGCCCAGAAACTGTACTAACTGCTATATAGTTTTATTCCGTCTAATTTGATCGTATTCACATGTTAATTTGCACACCATGAGCATTAATCATCATCATCATCATCATCATCATCATCATCATCATCATCATCATCATCATCATCATCATCATCATCATCATCATCATTTTATTTTATTTTCTAGATGAGGACGAATGCTCGCAGATACGAGGTATTTGTGGCAACGGGACATGCGTGAATACTCTGGGTTCGTTCCGATGTAACTGCCACAATGGCTTTAGACTCGATCGACGAGGTTATTGCGAAGGTGAGACGTATGGGATTGAATTTAATACTTCCATTCTGAATATTTTCGCGCCAAAATCTGATCATCTGATCGAGTAATTTTCAACGTTGATCATTGTTTCGCGTTACGACGTCACTTTTCTCTTATTACAAATATACAAAAATAACATATATTGGTTGGAAAATTTAAATAACAAAAATAATTTGACGTCAATGATGCACGCATGAAATATTGCACTTTATAAACGACGTAACAGATTCATAGCACGACAGACTTCTTTTCTTGAAGAGTCGGTTCATTGACAACAATCATGAATCGGCTAAATGCAAAGCTGAAAGATCCTCGACATCCTTGCGATGTGACTTTGGTGGTGAAAGATAGAAAGGAGTTTCAGGCTCACAGAGATGTCCTTTCACAAGCGAGTCCATTCTTTGAAAAGCTTCTTAACAGCGACATGAAGGAAAATATCGAAGGCGTTATTCGGTTGGAGATGATAGTCGAGTCTCAGATGGCAGATATACTCGAGTTTATTTACACCGACAACGTGCAGATTTCCACTCAAGAGAATGCTGAGAAGCTGATCCAAACAGCAGATTATCTTCTCCTCTCAAACCTTAAAGCTTTCGCCAGCAAATATCTCGAGAAACACACGACTACTTTGAACTGCATATCAATTTACCACTTAGCAGAGAAATATCTGTGTGAAGAACTAATCGCCAGCAGTCGGAAATTCATCTGCTCAAACTTTCCCACAGTTGCTGCATATAACGACTTTCTTAACCTCCCAAGTCCTGAGGTTGAAAAATGGATTTCTAGCGATGAGATAGTTATTGATGCAGAGGAAAACGTTTTTGAAATCATTCTTAAATGGATTGAACACGCAAAAAGCGAACGAAGC
Organism: Meandrina meandrites; assembly: GCA_963693305.1. NCBI lineage: Eukaryota > Metazoa > Cnidaria > Anthozoa > Scleractinia > Meandrinidae > Meandrina > Meandrina meandrites. The sequence goes on along the minus strand of OY855904.1, from coordinate 51,752,198 downwards.
GTAAAATTCAGTGAATTATTTCGTCACGTGCGACTGACTTGTTTATCGCGTGACGTTTTAGTAAGCGATGTCGTGACCAATGATCTCGTGAAAGAAAATGAAGACTGCCTCCAAAGTGTAACCGAGGCATTGAAATGGATTGATCGGCCAACAGGAAGCGACGTTTCACGACTACACCCACCGAGGAAGGCTCTTGAGAGAGATGTTATTGTGGTCACGGTCTGTGGACTCCCATTGCATCTTCCGGATTCATGCGTGCACCTCCACGTGCACCATAACTTTTATATTCCTGCAACTGGGGAGTGGTGTCGTTTGCCCCAGTCTGAATGCTGTCCATTAGACGTAGTTTCATATCAAGGCAAAGTATTTGTTGTTGGTGAAGAAATCTCCAGGTCGCAATGCTATGACCCAAAGTTGAACAGCTGGTCACCGGCACCGTGGACGAAACTGGATTCAAACCTGGAATTTATGAAATTAGAATTCAAAGTTTTAGAACCTCCCTACGTGTTGGTTGTCAAAAACCAAATCTGTTTTATTTTAGCCGAATGGCCCTCCTTTGCGCTTTGGAGATACAACATTGATTTGAATTCAGTAACTTCGATATTTAATTGGGTTAATAAGACATGTTTTTGTGCCGTAGTTGTTGGCCGGTTCATATATGTGATCGGTGGACGGACCGAGCTTGATGATAGAAATACTGGCGTATTTTCAGAAACAGCCGCATCAGTCGCAAGATTTGACACCGAGGAAAACAAATGGCAAGAAATAGCGCCTTTGAACGAGGCCAGGTGGGGCGCTTGTGGTGTCAGTAAAAATGAAGAAAAGATTTTCATTGCTGGAGGAATTGGAATTCCCAGCGACGATGACTGGCTGAAAAGCTGTGAAGTGTACAACATAGCGACAGATGAGTGGCAGTTCATAGCGAGCTTGACAGTGTCTCGAGTGTTTGGGAAAATGGTTTTGATTGATGACACCATTTACGTGCTTGGTGGGAGCACGAAAAAGCCATTTAAGGATGCATGCCTTTTCCCGGACGATAAAGTGCCCGTGGAATGGAACGACGATGAGAGGAACACGTGGTACGACAAAACAGCAATGCTCATTAGAAAGTTAATTTTGATGGAAATTCCGAGGAATTACGATGATCCTTATGATCCTTATGGTGATAATTGGTCCTGTTGGTTATCTTTGGCTGTTTGCTCACTTAAAGTCTTCAAAGGCGTTATAAATAACTTGTATCCAATACGCTTCTGATCATTCAGGCTGATCTCTCAGTTTTCTTGCGTTTTTTTTCTCGGTGTTTTTTAACGTTAAAGATTTTCATTTTTCTTTCGGCGTTTTATCAGAAAAAAATTCAATAACGGACAAGTTGAAACTTGGCGGATGAGGTTTCTCAGTTAGTCTCGATTACCAGCCGTTTAGTTTTATCTTAGAAGAAAACGATTTGTAAATTCCTGTTTCATTCAGGTATGAACACTCTCAGGCATATCTTAACTGAATAGGCATCCTTTTATTTACTGTAATAAAAAGCTCTTCAAATACTTTTTGTCAACTTTACTGCTTAGTAAAGCCCGCCTATGGACTGAATTGAAATCCTAGTTAGCGTGGATGAACCAGTAGGAAATTGTCTCCAACGGGGATCATGACTACTAGTTTGCAATATTTAAGATGGCCTGGGCTCTTGTAGGCCATTTGAAATTTTTCTGTTAGATCGAGGTAAATGTCCCATTGTAATGTCCGTTGAGCGAGACTAATTCCCCACGTACGTACTGCCAAACAAGTGCAAAAGTGAAAATAGGTTGACCAACGTAAAAAAGCCGCTGTTAAAATCAGTCTTGAACTCGCCGAAAGTCCGAATTAAATCTGAACAACTGCTACTATAATAGCCTGCGAAAGCAGACATATTTCCGGCTATAAATAGCGATTTCTTTCCTGAGACACGCGGAAACAACTTGAGAAGTTTTACAAATGCCACGCAACACACGAAAATATATTTTTCCATTTATCATTGAAGAAAATATTCTGTTGGGTATCTTTACCTTTTAGTTCATAAAAAGTTACATCATTCGTCTTCTTCGAATTATTGGGCATCAAACTGCCCACATTTTCCCATACCTTTACTGTAATTTTTGCCATGCTTGTCCTCCAGCCAAAATGGCGCCAGAAGCTACGTAGGTCCATTATATAAAAGCTTTCTTGAACGCCGTGCTTTGGTTTATTTTGTAGATATCGACGAGTGTTCAACTCTGGTTGGTGTTTGTCGAAATGGACGATGCATCAATAGCATTGGTGCTTTCAGTTGTGACTGCATCCCAGGATACACCGCTACCCCTGACAAAATGCGATGCAGAGGTTAGTATCTCTATCCGTATCAATCACGTGATACTAAACTGTGTTCAGTTCACGTGCCATTAAACTGTTTTTCACGATACATGCGTTGTAAATGTTCCACTTGGAATGCGCAAGTTGGGATTCTCTCACACTGTTAAAGTTTGTGCTCCTTTATTTTTGGTTTGTTTCAAGCAAGGTGTCGTTTGACGATGCAGTGAGACATGGTATGGATGACAATAAATAACATTTTTTCTAACGTCTTTTTGTTGGTTTACTGGCCTCTTCACGTCTGCCCAATTGTGGGAAGCGTGGTGGCTTAATGGTTAGTGCGCTGTACTTCAGATCGAGGGTTGGGATTTGAGCCCTGGCCAGGGCATTTTGTTGTGTTCTTGGGCAAGACACTTAGCTTTCACAGTGCCTCTTTCCACCCAGGTGTTTAAATGACATAAAGGGATTTGGAAATTATACTCACTTTAGCCTGCGAGCAGGCTCTCCGCGCGAAAAAAATGAAGAGAAGGCGAGAAGGAAGGAGAGCTTCTAGCCTTCTCTTCATTTTTTTTCGCGCGGAGAGCCTGCTCGCAGGCTATACTCACTTTTAATTTATAAATTCTATGCATGATTTAAAAAGGTCGGGCAGATTCTGTGTGGATATAAGAAAAAGGGCAATCGCTCTCTCGTCTTATGATCTTTCGATGTAGTAGTTTAGTTTGTTTTTCTAGTGTTTTTATATTCACCAAAAAATAACGAAAGCTATCACTTTCTCCATAGATATCAATGAATGCACAGAAGTTCCGGGATTTTGTGAGAACGGTATATGTACCAACACTATCGGCGGCTCACGGTGCGAGTGCACGACGGGATACAAGTTGAACGTGGCCGGTGATGCGTGTGTAGGTGAGGGATATAGTCAAATGGCGCTACAGTCAAATAATAATTAAAATGCATACATCTTATTCGATGGTTTAACATATAACACGTGCGGATATTTTGCGAGTTGCATAGTATTAAAATACGAGCAATGAGCAAAATGTTCGCGCGTATAAAATGCTAAACCATTGAATAAGGGATTTCTTATTCCACTATTACGTTTGGAAAGCTTGGGTCGCTTAGTTCGGCCATTTCGTTGCTCCGCTTTCAGTCCGTATTTTTGCTCTGTTCTTCAGTGCAGTAACGTGTCATATTTTGCGCGTTCTGTCGGCCTAATGTGGTAAAATGGCGGGGGTCTCTGTAAAATGATGACCGGATGGCGGCGGATGGCGGATGACGGATGGCGGATGGAAAAATGCGGATGATAAAATGCGGATGGAAAAATGCGGATGGAAAAATGCGGGTGAAATGATACGGAAACAAAGAAAACTAAAAAAAAGTAATAATAAAATCATGATGAAAGGGAAATTCATTTGCGTTGCTCTCTCAAAAAGAAGACAGTCTATTTAGTCCGGGAGAAGTCCAGCATTTTTTCTTCATTTACATCGGATCCGAATAAAATGGGGAAGACTCATTGAAGAAGAGATACTCGACTTTCCTTTAATTATCATCAGCCGGTCCGTTGTAAAGGCTAGCGCGAGTGAATGAACATAAACGAACGCAACTGAGATCTATGGAGTCGTCCGATAGCGAGAATTCTAGTTTGGAACGTTTGTTATGAAAAGAAAATGAATGAAATGAAACCGGATTGCCAAACAAATTAGCGCTAAAAATAGACTCACACGTTTTTAGCAGTAAAAACCCTTTCAAAGGCGGCAAGAATTTTTACAGATAAAATGAAAAAACAGAAACAATATTTTAGCAGAAATATCTTTTGATTGGTATTTTAAGTGAAAAAAAGACTCAGAAATTTGTTCTAACCGAAATTTTATGGAAGTTTTTCAAAGCTAATGTTGTTGTGATGTTTTGTTTTTCATACAACCTTAACTGAACAGTCTACCAGTGAGGCCGGGTTGAAGATCCTGAATTTACTGAAACGTGTCATGGCGTGGAAATCTGCGAAAACTTTAGTCTAATACTGTAATGACTCCCTCGCCTTCATTCTGGTGATCACCGTTATAGAATATTTTGATATTGTGAACCAGAAATTAAGGAAATTCACTTCTGATAGTTATTTTTTAATACATCCTGATTTAATGACAGTTTGATATCTTTATCATGCTTACGATAGAAGTTACAAATTCTGTCGTGGTTACCTCATTTCGGCCCGTGCATTTCAAATTGTTGATTTTATTCACGTGAAAAATATAGAAAGTAACTGAATGTTAACGCTTTATCCGGAACAGTTTTCAGGCATATCACTTAGGGGACATGTTCATTAGCAGAGTTATTAAGCCCCTAGCCTCAGAATACCTCCTTGCTTCCTTCGCCTATGCTCTGGAATCGTCATCACTAAGGGAATATGCTACTTTATTATGACAAATTTGTGGTTAGCCTGTGTACAGCCGTCCCGCTCCCCTCAAAAAAATCGGGGAGGGAACGTCTGTGTTATGGCGGCGATAATCGTGTTCCAGTATCCTGCTGTTTTCGATTTAAATTTCACATAAATTATCATATCGGGTGTCCGCGTGTGAGATTTGAATCGTGGTGAACATAACGAACAAGGGGGGTTGAAACTAAACATCGACCTCAAGAGACAAAACTCTCGATCAAATCAATGCGAGTAGCATAACCTTTACAACAAAGAATGTCTGTGTAAAATCAACTTTTAGCTTTCTCAAAGTAAAGGTACAACAGTCTTTGGCGTGGCCGGACAAAGATAAATATGTCATCCGTGACAAGATCAATACATCTTGCAACAAAGCCGGGCTCGGCATCGCATGTATAAATGCAAGTAATCAACATTTTCACGGAAATTTCAGACCTTGTCCTTCCAGAGAGAACACTTTGAGAGCTTATAGCATATCTTGCAAATAGAAATGAGCCAAAATAAACTGCATTAGCGAAACGTGTGGGAAATAAGCTAGAGGTGTCACATTTTAAAAACAGGAAACTGTGCAGACCTATAACCTCTACACATTTGCTGGACCACAGTCTTACGGCTCTTCTCAACTTAAACTGTCTCCCAAATGATACAACATCTAGTGCACTTCAGAAACAAGTGAGACGCTGAAAGGTCGAAAGACCAAATTTCAGACAATACGGCAAATACGAATGTCACGAACCGGAACGTAGGAGATGTGCAGGCCTGTCAACCTCCATTACACCGTATCTTCAGCAAGATGAGATGTCCAACGATAATATTTCTTGCCTTGCGTTGAATGCTATACTCTTGCGAGCGTCTACCGAATTCTTGTCGCACTATTGACTAAACAATTGCAGAGCGCACAAATAACTGAAGATGAACTCAACATAGCATGTTGACTCGCGCGCTCGCTAGTCTCCTTCGCAGCGGTTGTTTGGGAAGGAGCTTTGCGTGACGAGCCCAAACAACGGCTGCGAAGGAGACTACGCGCTCGCTGGAATGATTTGGAATTACTCCAGCTAATACATAACACCCGCGAAAATTTTAGCTAATCAAAACACGGTTTTGGTATTATGCAGAATAAATTAAAATAATTTTTGTGAAAGCCAATCAAATCATTTCCCACACATTCCGGGGAAACCACCCGCCGCGGAACACGATTACCGCCGCCATAACACAGACGTTCCCTCCCCGATTTTTTTGAGGGGAGCGGGACGACTGTACACAGGCTAATTTGTGGTAAACTAATTAGAAGTTCCTTTTCAAGCACATTATTTGTACGGGGGTGGGTTGCGCATGACATCACAGACTCCTCCAGCCTGAATGACCTTAGGGGACGGGGGAAAAAGGAAGAGCGAAGGATAACCTTGCCCCCTCCCCTTAGGAAGGCCGGGTAATCATGCAATTCCCGAGGTAAGTCTTACCTTCAATGATGTTATAGCTCCGGAGCCACCCAATGACGGCTTAGCTTACCGCGAGAGCAGTTTAGACAACATATGGGCAACACGAACATGCTTAGGTCAATAACCTTTTGGTTTGCAGGTCCATTTACTTCTCTTTTGAGTCGGGCAAAGTGGTAAGATAAATTTGTTCTGGCTATTTCCAATCGCAATTAACATAGAACAATAGTCAGACAAAACCATAGCGCTTATAGGCGCCAAAAAGAGCATTCATTCTTACCGCAAATATTTTCACCGCCAGCCATCAGAAGAGGTCCAGAAGAAACAACCATGTATTATCTTGCTGTGATAATCGAAATCTGATTTAACTATTCTCCTTGATTTATTTATTTATTTTTTTTCATTTTCTTAGTATCTGCATTTTTTCATCCGCATTTTGCCATCCGCATTTTATCATCCGCATTTTTCCATCCGTCATCCGCCATCCGCCATCCGCCATCCGCCGCCATCCGGTCAGCATTTTACAGAGACCCAAATGGCGGAATGGTGGAATAATAAAGGATGTTATTTTATATCATCTTTTTAATTTAGATTTCTTTGTCTTATAAATTCACTATCTTTGCTATCTTGTCAGATCTTCGTCGCTGCATGCATTTCTTTACCGTTTTCTTATTTATCTCGTTTAGCTGACACTAGGTCTGACAGTACCATCTCATTTGCTAAAATTTCAATCTTTCAGATGTGAATGAGTGTGACGACAATCCAAACTATTGTCAAGTTGGTGGTCAGTGTGTGAACACGCCAGGTAGCTACCGCTGCCTCTGTAAAGAAGGTTACGAAGTCGGTAACGGTGGGAGTCACTGCATTGGTAAGAGGGGCTGGTATTTTTTTAATGGTTGCGTATGCAAAGGAAGCATAATAAGTCCCCAGGTCTTATTTTTTCAAAGTGTGTTTAACAGATAGTGACCTTGACAGAGAGTGTGTCACATATGCACCAAGTACGTGGCCAAACTCGCCACAAGTCTCCCAGTAACTCAGGGGTTGGAACATCCTTGCTGTGTACGGAAGGTCATGGATTCTACTCCAGTTTGGGACAATATGCGGACTCAGATTTTTTTCAGTTTTGTTGTTCCATGTCCATTAACAGAATTTACATCTTTCTCAAAACTGCATCGGTTGAGGACTTGATAACTGCGATGAAAGAGATCTTTAACCAGCCTTTGCTTCTTTCGTTCGTTCGTTCGTTCGTTCGTTCGTTCGTTCGTTCGTTCGTTCGTTCGTTCGTTCGTTCGTTCGTTCGTTCGTTCGTTCGTTCGTTCGTTCGTTCGTTCGTTCGTTCGTTCGTTCGTTCGTTCGTTCGTTCGTTCGTTCGTTCGTTCGTTCGTTCGTTCGTTCGTTCAGGTTTTTCTTTGGTTGGTTGGTTGTTTTGTTTCCAATACACAAATGTAAAGTTCAAAACTAATTCAGTGTTCTATCTTAATTTTCGCTCTACAGATGTCCGAGTTGGTTTCTGCTTTGACAAGTTTGACGAGAATGGTTGCACCAATCCTAAAGGTCGTGAGATGAGAAAGTCCGTGTGTTGTTGTACCATGGGTGCTGGGTGGGGAGACCCATGTGAACTGTGTCCGCGGAAGAACACTTGTAAGTGTCATACCAGTAATGTCGGGAATATGAAAAACATAATATACATGTTAACAAAAACTACCAATCAACATGTTTCATCCAACTGGTCATAGTTAAGATTTTTATTCGCAGACTCGAAACTTATTTAAATAGCGCTCTCAAATATAAAACCAACGAACATCAAAGCATATTCTTCGCAAAATTGGGATTTGCATATGTAGTCAGCTGATCTTCCTGATCAAGCAATAAATTCTCCAAGCCATCATTAAAACAAATAGACGGCAATCACCGGCTGGGGGAACAAAAACAGAAAGGAATATATATGCGCATGAGTGAACAGCGCAAAGATCAAAACCGATCCATCAAACAGTGGAACATATTGACATATTGCTGAGTCGTTAACATATTCGTTTCTTTTTCAGCTGATTTCGCTCTCATCTGCCCCAACGGTGTTGGCTTTGTAATGAACAGGCACGGTGTTACAGGTAAGAAACTTAAAAAGTGTATAGTTGAAGGGATAACTATCATTGAGTCGGTATCCTATTTCTCCAAATTAATTACGAACAAAAGTTCATAGTACTGCGTGGCACTTGGGTGAATCAAAGTAAAAACAATTAAAAAGGTATAAAAGTGCCAAAAAGTTGTTAAAATACCAAACGTTTCGGGCTTCGCCCTTCATCAGTGGTAACAATAACGTTGTCTAAAATTTTAAAAAGGTATAAAAGTTCAAAAAGTTGTTAAAATACCAAACGTTTCGGGCTTCGCCCTTCATCAGTGGTAATAATAACGTTGTCTACTCCTATCTCTCCAATTGGTTGAGCCTTCAGTTTCTTGGCTGAGATGGCGCTTAGTAAAATCATGATGATGCATATCAATTATGACGTCATGCTGGTAGGAAAATTAATGACCTGCTTGAGAGCCCAAGCGTTCGCGTGACTGAGTTCTTAATTTTTGATATTCGAGAACTTCACGAAGATTTACCGAAGATTTTCCAAGACTTGCGACGTGTAAGAAAGATTAATTAATCATTTACACAAGCTACTCGGAGTTAAAAAGGTTAAGTGTGATTACAAAATAACAGTGCCTGTACAATTTTGTTTTGTGCTTTATTAGTCGAAAAACATGTTGTTTTCCAGTATGTGAGCGATTTTTCTGTTTTTCCTTGTTGCAGATGTGAACGAATGTCTACACATGACATCTCTTTGTGAAAATGGAGAATGTGTTAACAATGATGGAAGCTATCGGTGCAAATGTAAGATGGGATACAAGCTTGATGAAACTGGAAAGAAGTGTGTTGGTAAGTGTTACAAAACGCGATCCTTGAGTGACCTTAATACATGCTTAAACAACGGAGAAACCACTGGATTCCACATTCAAACTTTCGAGCTAAATGGGTTTTATCACTGTTGAAGTCACGTTTTGTTTGACAGATTGGTGCAAAAATAATCGTGAATAAGAGGTCAAAAGTTTATCTTAGTCTAACACTTAGCGATGATGACGATGACGACGATGATGATGATGATGATGATATGCCGACCATACTACGTGTCTCGGACAAATATAAATGTACCATGCAGCTAAATTCTGAGGTCTAGTAACTAATCAGGAGATAAACAACGACGTACATTGATGATGATGATGATGATGATGTTTATTGTTTCTTATTCAGATGAGGATGAATGTTTGACACCTGATGTGTGTGGTAATGGTCTCTGTTCCAACACGGAAGGCTCTTATACATGCAAGTGTCCTAATGGCTACGCCCCAGGCCGCTACTCACCGCGGTGTACCGGTAGGAACTCATTCCCAGGCCTCGTGATAAACAGCTGATGTTTAGAGTGTTGGCACTGCGTCAAGCATGTATTATAATACATTATAATACACTTAAATGTTATATTATTTCAAGGATAGGTTTTTCACTTAACGGTCAACCTAATTTGCAATTAGGCTATGAGCAGTCTCAAACCGTGTGGAGCGAAGACGGCAAAGTAACCGAGCGGCAAATATATTGGGCGTGATGCAACCTCGCACTAGATCCGTTAAAAAAGGAAACTTCGCGTTGTCAAAAGAAGCGGCCAAAGCTTTTTATTACATATTCATAGTCCTTCTTGCTTTGAAAACCTGCTTTCTAACAATATAATCTGCTTTTAATTCCAAAGATGTCAATGAATGTGCAGAAAGCAACGATCTTTGCGCGTTCCGCTGTGTGAATCAACCCGGAAGTTATCGATGTATCTGTCCCCGAGGATTTGACATGGCCGCTGACAAAAAGCACTGCAGAGGTAAGAAACTTGCAACAACACTCATAAAATTGTAACATCTCCTTACTATTCATTATGAAAGTGACGTAGGAGGATCGGAAGAATATAAACCTTGATCATCCCAGGATAAAATCTTGATTTCTGAAGGTGAAAATACTATCAAGAGGAAAAGACTTTTGATGCTATCACGACATGAGGTGTCAAACGATCCTGAGACTTATTTCCGTCCTCGTATTGTCCTATTTTTGATTTGGTTTTGTTTCTATTTCACGTTGACTATATTCTTTCAATTCCTACAGATATCAATGAGTGTAAAGAAAACAGCAAATTGTGTCCGTTCGTTTGCAAAAACTTCATTGGTGGATATAGGTGCCGATGTCCCCCTGGATTCAGAGGAAATGGGCAAGTTTGTGAAGGTGTGCTGAACTAAGAAATTTATTTTTAATTTATACGTTTGAATCAACAGATTTGACATCGCTCTCTTTAATAGAATTCCTGTCTTTGGACACTGTTTTTGGAATTCTTAGACTTAGGGAGCCTACATCTACGACTTCTTTGTCTTTTTGTGCTTTACTCTCTCGGTTTATTATGTGTTTTACAAATATTGTGAGGGAGGCGTGGTGGCTAATGGTTAGCGTGCTTGACTCCAGATCGAGCGGTCTGGGTTCGAGCCCTGGCAGAGGTCATCTGCGTTGTGTTTTTGTGCTTTACTCTCTGGGTTTGTTATGTGTTTTACAAATATTGTGAGGGAGGCGTGGTGGCTAATGGTTAGCGTGCTGGACTCCAGATCGAGCGGTCTGGGTTCAATCCCTGGCAGAGGTCATCTGCGTTGTGTTTTTGGGCAAACCGTATTACTGTTACAGTGCCCCTCTCCACCGGCGAATTTAAGGCTATGGGTAATCCTTGGATGGACTAGCATTCCATCCAGGGGGGGAGTAGAAATACTCCTAGTCGCTTCAAAATACGGAAACCAGTGTAAAATCCGGCCTGTGACTCGAACGCAGACTTCACCTTGCCGTATAAACATAATCGTTTTATCTTCCTTGTTAGATATCGATGAATGCCGCGATCGACCAGACCTGTGTCAAAATGGCGCATGTAGAAATCTCGCGGGAACTTATATCTGCGACTGCGACTCAGGATATCAGCGGAGTGTGGATGGAAAGGAGTGTGAAGGTAAATAGACGTTCTATATTTTTTTTCAACTTTGAAAACCAACGTCGCGTTAATGTTGTTCTCTCTGCCAATCAGATGCAAATCCAAGTCGCCCGTGACGTGGTCTGCGTGACGTTAAATTTTCCCGCGCTTTTATTCCCGGGCTTTACGCCCAGAATAAAACGGTATTCAACAGAGTGTTGAAAGATAAATAGTATTTAAAGGTGCAGGTGTACAACTTAGAATATTGAAAGCATTTCTGTAACGTTACATTATGTCGACCTTAAGCTACAGCCAAATTTTACGTGTTCTTATATAAAAAAGAGCGTACATTCTATTTCTTATACTGGGCAAGCCAAAGTTGAAAACATTGCATCCCACACATGTACCCTTTGGGTACCTATTTTTTTGTCCTGGTTGCTACACAATAATTGTGGCCACCTACCCTCCTCTCCCCTCCCCTCCCCTCTCCCCTCCCTTTCCTTCTCTTCCTCTACCTTCCCCTCCCTTGTTATGGCTTGAGTGTGTTGCACGGCTGATGCAAAAAATACGCTATTTATTTCATAGATACAAGAAAGGGGCTTTGCTTCGCTGTCGTCACGAACAACATGTGTGAAGCCGTCACTAAGGAAATGATGCAAGTGCGTAAAAAAGAATGCTGTTGTACGGCCGGGAAGGCATGGGGCACAAACTGCCAGTTGTGTCCGAGGCGGGGAACTGGTAATAATCGCTCCAGTTTCATTATGTTCCTTTTCATATTTTTTACTTACTGAGCTAAATTGAAATGCTTTCCTTTTCTCGACAGTCGAGTACGGTCACTTGTGTCAGAAAATCGCACAAGTTAAGGAAAATATGACGCGTAAGTGTTATTCTACAGTAAATTTCAACAATAAATTATTAATTTATTTCTCGTTTTTTTCACCGTGTTTATTTGTTCGCACACCAGTTCTCGAAATGCAAAGTGCATACGTCTTGCCACGAAGACTCCAACGAAGTGAAAGATGAAAAACGTGCTTATTTCAATATTGGTATTTAACAGATATATGTGAAATGATTCCTGGATTGTGTCGAAATGGCAAGTGCATCAACGTTCGTGGTGGATACCGCTGTATGTGTAATGCGGGCTACAAACTCACCATGGATGGGAAGCGCTGTTTAGGTAGGAAATAGTTTAAACAAGAACACTACTAACCTACTGTGCTTGTTGTAAGCATTTGAACAACTTGAGTTCAAATTTAGTTAACGCTACTCGCGGCTGAATTTCCAATTACTTAGGAAATGTCGGTGAAATTAAAAGTAAGGTGCGGGGAGGGGTGGGGTGGGTTGAGCGATGTCCTGGCTGTTTTTGTGATTCTTACTTTCTTTGCTAATTACGAGCCCTAAAACTTCAAAATTGAGTTATTAGAGAGGTTAAGCATGACATTTACGGCAAACGGCAAACGGCAAAAATAATTCTGATTTTGCTCACTTTTCTTTAGCACTTAAATAAAGCCAGTCGAAAAATAGGAAAAAAATCCCTTAATCACAGTAAATGCAAACAATTTCCCTAAATTGTACAAACGGCTAAAATCAGACACCAAAAGTTCGATTTTTGCCGTTTGCCGTTTGCCGTAAACGTCATGCTTAACCTCTCTATTAATAAATACACGATGGTTTCTTACCGTAATAGACAGCATTGTTACTTGATAGCTGTGAAAGGTCGTGTTTAGCTCCCTTGGTTTTTTTTTCTAAGATTCCGTCTTCCTTTTATTAGTATGTTACGTCACCTCATGTGTTCACACGTTTTTTTGGCTCGTCACGCCATCTATTGCTCTTGAATAGGAGGATTGCGTGACGGGTCAGAAAGAACATCAGCGTAAGAGGCTATAGCATGACTTAGCCTCTGTTATTTGATTTTGTTGAGTTTTGATTTGCAGATATCGATGAGTGCGCAATAGACTCGAGTATCTGCCAGTTTACTTGTGCTAACACAGATGGTTCTTATAAGTGTACCTGCCCTGTGGGATACGTGCTGCGAGCCGACAAGAAGACATGCACTGGTCAGTAACACTAACGTGCCGTGATGTAAATGTTCGATGATGTAATGATGTAACACCTTTCACTTTGCCTCGTTTTTGATTTATAGTTGAAACATCGGATCTTCCTAGGCAATCTTTAAAAATCTTTTGATTACGAAAGTTTTGAGAAGTCAAAAAATGGTTTTTCTCACCGCCGTTTTGGGAAACGATAGAAACAGCCTGCATAGCTGGTTTTTCGAGCGTCAGTCAGATCAGACACCAGCTTTCAACGGAATTCCTCTTTTCAAATTGATGTTTTAAAAATTATTTTTTTCTGTTTAGATCTCGACGAATGTACCACTAGGCGACATAACTGTCAGCATAACTGTATCAACACAGTAGGAAGCTTCCAGTGTGGCTGCCCCGATGGATATATGAAAAATGGGATCACGTGTGTAGGTGAGTCACGTGTTTAGCCAAAACACCTGTATATCACGTGGAGTCAAACTTTCCATCGCCCACTCTGCACGTGCGTCACACATCATGGTGCTTTTAAACTGTCCTCTCCTTGTAGACAGCGACACGAAATGACCAAATTTAAAATGTAAACCACGACAAAGCGAAAACAGAAGAAGACTGAAGAAAAACACCGCATACATGTGCGAAGTCAAAGAGAACAGAAGCATTTTTTCCTTTCCTACCAAGTCAGCAAGCACTTGCTTATCCTGGATTTTGTTAAGGACGCAAGCATACACGGAAGCTCAATAATTGATCTGGTACGAACATGCCCTGGCATTTATCAATGTCTCTCCCAGGGAGGGGGGAGGGGTACTTAGATTTTCTTATGCGGAGAGGCTTCGCCCCGACGACCAAACTCTTACACTTTTATATCCCATTTTTTTTACCGGAAAAGATAACGCTTTTATATATCTTAGAAAGGAAATGGTACCCATTTCATATACCTACAGAAGACATTCACAGGCCCTTTTAAATACCGAAATGACACTTTTTCCTATACCCTTTTGTATACTTCAACAAGTGAAATCCTTACCCCTTTATTTATCTTCAGCTTGAAAAAGGTCCCCCTTTCGGATGAAACCCCTCCATATATATTTCACTATGGGAGTACCCTCCCCCCCCCCCCCCCCCCTCTCTCTCTGGGTCTCTCTGATGTTAATATTTGTATGGGCGTTGGCGTTGGTTTGCTTTGTGTTTGCGTCGCTACTGAACTTCAGGGACATAGCTCCACATGTGACGTTAATCTTCTCTTAGATAAAGATGAATGTATGACGGATAACAACATCTGTGGCTTTGGAATGTGCCAGAACTTGGCAGGATCATACAAATGCGTGTGTAACCGCGGATACAAGTATGACGAAACAACCAAGAAATGCGTAGGTTAGTGACGTACTGAACCCATTAAAAGGCGCGCGCTGTCAATAAAAAGACAGAAAGAACGTTTAAAGGCATGCTAAGACTTGATGCCAAGGCACTGTGGCCGGGCTCCTACACGACCCTATATAACTTATTCACTCTATTGATCATATTGCCACCATTCAGTTTGAAAATGTAGAAGTTTCAGTACAGCAGAACCTCGCTCACTCGAACCCACAAGGGAAACGTAAAACAGTTCAAATTAGCGGGGTCGGTGTTATTTCCCTGGAGTTTATTTGCACCGGAAGCGAACAGAAAGGGGAGAAAGCGAGCAGAAAGCGAACGTGAAAATCGCGACAATGGCCGCGGTTGGCAAAGAAAAGAAAATAAGCCTCTCAAGCAGTTATATGGATGATCGAAACAATGGTCTTGCCTGAACTAAACCATTTGGTGGAAAAGATTAATAATATGGTAATAGGGAGCTTAAGCAAACTACGACGGCAACGGCAACGAGAACGTCACCAAACAAAAGGTTTAATGAGCAGAACAATAGCTCTGCACGTGCGTTTGAAGTCTTGGTATATTTCCTAGCCGTTCTCTGCAAAACAACAACGTGAAATGACCCAATTCTGCGTTTCTGGACAACGTGAACCACGACGGCAAATTTTTAATTTTTCTATTTGGAGTTGAACGCTCTTTACACATTTAGCTTGAGCCAGTTCTTAAACCGACAGATACGCTGAATACATCTGAATAATCGCGAGATTCTAGAGTAAAATATAAATTCATTTTTCACCAGGCGTTGTCCTCGGCGTCGCCATCGTCATTGCTTAAGCTCTCTAATATGTCATCGTTAACCAAGCAACGCATCTTGCAACAATTAAACAGCCAGACACGGCATCACAACAAAATTTTCATGGAATATTTCAGACCTTGTTCTTTCAACAAACACTGCGAGAGCTTAAAGCATATCTTGCAAATATAAGGAGCCAAAACAAGCCGCACTAGGGAAACACGTGGCAAATTATTACAGAGCTTGAGGTGTCAAACTCGAAGCCGTGTAGAACCTATTATTGTACCTCTAGACACGTACTAGAGTAGATAAGACCACCGTTTTTCGGCTCTTTTTAACTTGCATTGTCTCATAATAATACAGCATATAGTGCCCTTCAGAAACAAGTGATAAGCGAACAGGTCGAAAGACAACAAATGTCGCAAACGTTGTTACAAAGTCTTGCCCATACAATGGACACACAGCAGGATTCGGCAATGGTCATGTCAAGTTGAAAGGAAATTCGAAACGCACTTCCGGTAATTCGTTGAGTCCGTCGGGGGTCCAGCCACGGATCTCGGCGCTGCTTCGCAGACGTTACTAGCCGGGGTTAGATTACGTCTGCGACGCAGGCTATAAAGATTCAAGATTTCGACAAGTCAATCGGCTGCGTTTGAAAAATAGAGTTCGAGTTAACAGGTAAATTTGAGTCACAATTGAGCCAAAGGAAAGCTAAAATAATTCGAGTTAGCGAGGAATTCGATTTAACCGAGTTCAACTTAACTGATAGAAAATGACCAAAAAAATAGGGTCAAATCCAGGGGAAATTGGATTATGTCCGAGTGAGTAGGGAGTTCGAGTTAGCTGAGTTCGAGTAAGCGAGGTTCTACTGTAGAATGCCTGGGAACATTGCTGTAGTTTGTAGATCTACGGTCTAAGTCCTTACTTTATAACAGTACCTTGTAGCCTCGATACTTAAACAGGAACTAGAAGCAGTTTCTGACCACGAAAGAAGTCCACCGTGATTTTTAATGGATGTGACCCTTACAATTTGTCTTGAATTCACTTGTTCCGTGTTTTACAATTACAGGCAACAATCGATGTACATCTGGGAGTGCGTGTCAATATGGATGCCAGAACCTGTTGGGTGGATATCGGTGTTCATGTCCCCCCGGATTTACTCAGGATTTTTATTACAATCAGTGTGTTGGTTAGTGACACCAAGTGCGCGCGATTTCTTTATTTTATCATAGTATATTTTATATTTTACGCACTGACATAAAGCCACGCAATCTCACGCCCAAACTCAAGTAAAATCATGTGTCGGTCACAGGGTCGAAATCCATTGCACAAAAAAGCCGGTTAAAACCATTACCGCACGCACGCACATGAAACTAACCCTGTGGGCTCGTATTTGCTCAGTAGTCTCACCCTTAACTGTCTGTATCTTTGTGTAGATATAAACGAATGTCGCAGCAGCCTGACATGTGGACAAGCTCAGTGTAGAAACACTTTGGGATCGTACTACTGTGGCTGTCACCATGGATACGTGCTTAACCCGGACGGCCGATCATGCCAAGGTAATGTTAAAACAATAAACTCTAGCAAAAAATTAACATTTTTGGAGAACTTACAAGAGCTTACAGCGCGACTACGTTAACCAAGGCCCGACAACCGACAAAACTCTGTACAAATTGAAGAATAGAAATCGCGGTTGCTAACAATAGATTTTTGACAAATTATGGAAAATAAATCTGGGACTTTGTGCGCTAAAATGCTATTGGTAAAGTAGCAGACATTTTGCTTGGGTGGCCTTGGTTGGAGTCACATTGCAACAACTGAATGAAAGTTTAATTTTCAAGGTAAGAAAGTAATGAGGCCCATTCTCTCGTGTCCACACAGCTACCTTACAAAAGATGTATTATAATTTTTTTTTTTCAGATATGAACGAGTGTGCCCTGGGAGTGAGTCCTTGTAGCTTTGGATGTGACAACAAGCAGGGCGGATTCAGCTGCCGCTGTCCGCACAATTATCACCCAATAGGGGGAGGGTGAGTAGATCAAATGTTCGATTACTCTATGTAACAGAGGTTTTTAAAATTCGTTTTATGTACACGATATTAAAAAAAATCTTATGTATTAAGTTGTACTAGGCTTATTATATAACCCTCGAAGCAAGTCTGCCCCAACCCATGGAATGGGAGAGTTCTGACTGGGCTTAATTATATTCTACCGTAATGAGCAATCGAGCATTTTGGTTAAAGGCAGGGACCGCGGAGGGGGAAGGGCTGATAGGGCTATAACCCTACCACGTTTTTGCTTGGTTTGATTTAAAGGGCTCCAGATGACATGGGTAATATATGAATTTTACTACTTGAAAGTAACAAAACAGGTCTACTCTCGCGTATGCGCTTCACGAAGTACTACTAGACTCGGCTAGCCCTACCACTTTGAAATGGTCTCCGCGGTCCCTGAAAGGGTAGTTCTCACTTGCGAAAATCAACGAATCAGAGTCGGAAGAATCAAAACGTTTCCTTTTTCTTACGATTCCTCTTATGACTCCATCGCTTATGATTCAGTGAAAACCAGATTGACGGAGTCGCAAGCAGAAGCACAAGAACAAGCCAATCACAATGCTAGATTTTAGCCCTGTTTGCTCAGTGGGCGACAATCTAATATACACTGGATCATAAGCGACAGAGTCATGAGCGGAATCGGAACCTTTGCTTACAACTCCGTCGTATATATATGGGTTTAGCTATCTATGGTTTAATCCAGACGCGCTATATTGGTTTGACGTGAGACACCCCCAAAGGTATAAGGCGTCGCTACTAAAAACCGGCCATAAAGAGCCGAGGGTTAGGCGAGCATATCATTCCTATTACCGTAAGAAACTGTTCATTTCATTTCCCAGAAAATTCCACACAAATGAAAAGCGTTCGTTGTCTTAAAAGTAATGATTAACTGTAATCTTAATACCTGGGTTAAGAACTATTCTCCTCGTCTGTTTCCAGACATTGTCTGTCACCTTACGGAGAGGCCTGCTACGAGTGTGCGCTGTCCAAAGGGAACGGCGACGACAAAGGAGTGCCTCTCGTGGAAAGAAACGCAACAGGAAACCAGTTCCAGTCTTCCCCGCCGTACCGAATTGTGCCAGCGAGCAGCGGTGGGTATGGACAGCAGTTTCTTTATGGTAGAAATCAAGGATACAATCAGCAACAACAACAACGACAAGGATTTGGCGGACAGTCACAGCAGTATAATCAACAGAATTACGGCCAACAAAACTGGCAAACAGCGCAGCAGAACAATGGATTCCAATACTCATTCACTCCTTCTGGAAACCAGCGAAAACGGCGATCCACTCGACACCGTATGGAGAAATTTACTATCCAAATTCCCGCCAATATTACGTCAGCTAAGCCAATCCTAACGCTAGTGCCAGTGCTCTCAGAGTTTAACGGAACATTCAACTACGTCATCGTTCACGGAAACACAAGCTTGTTCAAAGTGGAAGAGCGTAAAGGAGTTTCGTTTCTTTTTATTAAAACTCCTCTTTATCGCAAAGGCGTGTTCCGTCTGTGGATTAAGGGCGTTCTACACGAGCCAAAGGAGAAGAAAGAAGATCCCAAGTTGAATGTCAAAGAAGGAACGCTATCAAAACCGACAAGAAGCACAAACAAGGACAAAGTAGGAAAAGAAAATGGAACTAAGAAAGAGCGCCATCCACTGGGATATAACGAAGCCAAGAAGTTTTCACTTCATCTTGTTATAAAGGCAGTATAAGCTATAGTTGTTTAGGTATTATTTTCATGTTAGGCTCTTTTCTTGATAACTTGTTTTATTTTGTAAAAAGAAGTGAAATTCAGCTATTTTATTTCCATGTTAACGAGTCTTGTGGCTCATAAAGTCGTGCAAGGAGAAAACCTTGACTGTTAACCTGCTAAGTACAAATCTTTAGTCGCGCAACTTTGACCATAGTGTGTGACCATTCTAATGAAAACTATTGCACAGTACTTTCCTGTAGTTCTGTCCATTATGCTGTACTAGCTGGTTCTAACTTAAATTAACGTCTGCGGATGTGATTCTTGTTTGTGGCCATTAAAGGTTAAGTTTTCGAGTAGAATTCTCCTTTGGAAAGGGACGAGAAAGGTTTATTATACATAAATCACTTGCTTCTGATAGGAATTTTTACACTTTGTTGAATTGGTCAAAGTAGATTAACCGTCTTATTATTATTATTACGCAGCTCATTAATCATTTATTCTTCGTAGCATGTATGTAAAGAAAAATTTGACTTAACCACTACATAAAACTTTTCGTTTCTCCACTTATGACGTAAGACTTTTGAACATGTCACGTATGCAGTTCCCGAAGATATTTAGCTTAAGCTTTACACTTAAACGTGTTTATTAACTTACTGTCAGCCTATTAGAATTGTAAAGGGGTGGCTTCAGGATTAAAAAAAGTAACTTAAATTGTAAACTCGTTTAATTCGACCAGATTAAGACAAAAATTAAAACAAGCTTTAAGAGTAAGTTAAAGATTATAATTTGTAAAGCTTCATCCTCTTCCCAGAGCTCGCCAGAAGGCCTGGGCATGAGAGTCGAATCTTTTCTGTGATACAGAATAAAAATACATGTATTTACCTGCATTAAAAACCTTTTTCGCCATTGTGTCTTTGTGTTCTATTGTCAACCATCCGTTTCAATTCTAAATAACGTATATTCTGTAGAAAGAATCTCAAGGTCATCTGTGATGCTCTGAATATTCCAGCTCATTATCCAGTCTCCTTCTCTGTTCCTTGCTCTCTATAATTGTTGTAAGCTCAACCAGGGTTTCCGATCCCTTGAAAAGCCCCTTACACAAACAACAGTCCTGGAAAAGAATCAGCATTAGTTTCACTGTATCTTCAAGGTTTCCTTTCGGTAATTTATACCACACTAATTATTTGAAATCACTATACCTGTTTTTACTTGCACTACTGTCCTTATTATGTTGCAACTAGTTTAGATGTTTTTTTTCTTGGGTGGATACTCAGTTTATACGGGATGGAGTACAATTTTAACTCTTATTTGTTAATTAACATATAATAATATATTAACATTGTTAATCCATATTTTACAAATACATATATATTTTACAAATCAATATTTTACAAATCCTTATTTTTCTGTCGTCAACTCACCGAAACTTTAGGTGGATTTCCAACAGTTCCAATGTGCGTAAATCAGCGACTCGAGGTAAATAAAAAAAGAGAAAATACATGAACGCGTACGGCTGGTGTTACTTTCGCAGACTTCCATCGGCCAAGCCAGGCGCATTTTGCTATTTAACATTCGTGCCTTAGTCGCGACATTGTCGAATACTCATTATTCAATGCACAAAAATCTTCTGGAAATACTCAGATTGAACAAAGCGCATTTATCGCAGCTGAAAATGAATTTTAATCAGGTACAAAATAAGTCTCAAAGGACACGCTGATCATTTTGGGTGTTGGTCACAGTTCAGTGTGCGAACCTTCGTCTTCATCGATGTGCTTCGTCTTCAGGCAAGTCAACGTTTTCTATCTATCTTGTCTTTGCTGTTTATTCTATTTAATTAGTTGTTATAGCTGGCTTATAATTGCTTTTCGTTTCGTTTTGCTTCCGTTTCAATTTTGACCGTTGAACAGTTTAACTGATCGAGCCACTGAGCCGACGTGAAAGTTTCGGTGCGTTATCGGTGACGCCATGAATAAATCGTTCAATTCAAGAGGTACTGATTAACTAAACAAGTCTCTTTTCTTCATTCGTTTGGCCAGGCTTGGAACAGAATGTCAGAATGTTTAATCCGGCATGGTTATTTTCGTAATTTTTAACTGTAACGTTCGAGGGTCTGCCGTGTACATTTTCTCTCGCTTGTAAAGTCGCTTTTAAATTCAAAGTAAGGGAGAATTTAGTTGTTCAGTCTATATCAAAGGTTTTAACATAATAATGGCCAGTAATCTTCATAACTTTTACAAAGTTTATTTCGCAGGCTGAGAGGGACTTACCAACACAACAAGACAAATACAACAAGACCCTACAACATCTCGTTTGGTTGAATAACAGGTAAAGTTTGTTTGATCTACTGTGCTAAAATTCGAGAGAGAAAAATTAGAAAATTTCCGTAATTTGTAATTTGTGCTTTGTGCTGTTCATTTGGTCATCGTCCTTTTGTAATGTTGCCAAGAATAGAGTCCGTTATGAACTTTAAAATTTGGTCGTCAACAAAACTTCCTTCCTCACGTTCACATATCGCTGTGGTTTATGTCTGATATGGCTGCAAAGCTTAACAAGGCTATTAAAACTGGCAAGGCTATTAAAATGCATTTAAACTGTGAACGTCTTTCTTTATTTTCAACAACTCGAACAGATGTCTGCCTAAAGGAATTCAGGCGTGGTCATGTTCAGCTTTGATGCCAATTATCACCAATTCAAACCTGGTGCGACGCTCTTATTCCATCCTCCCGGCTTTATCATGCTGAAAACAACTCAAATTACTGAAATATCAAATAAAAAGTCTTCCAGAATTGCTCACTTTTAAATTATTATCTCCACACAAGTTTTCCTTTACTGTTTATAAGTTTGTTGCACGCGCGTTAGCATGAATTTTCTTTCAGTTTTTGTTCTTCACTTTTGACTTTGACCAATATCAAACGCCACAAAACATTAGCAAGAAAGAAACCGTTTATACACAAGAAACTAAACTAAATTCGGCGATTATTGAAGCAAACTAGCTAGTTACCGTCTGACTTGATGCCAGGGCGCATTGTCTAAAAAAGAAGTAAGATATTTGGTTTCAACATTTCTTGTACATTAGGCGAATTTAAAAATTTCGAAGTTATTTGGGTTATGTTGCTTAGCATATATAGAAACGTCAAGTTTAGTAAAATGCGTTGTTTGTTTAACACCCCTTTGTCTTATATTTCAATCAAGCTGCGATGGTCTTTTGATGGTCTAGACGAGTTTAGCTAAACATTGGTTAACTGGTAGAGCGTAGTTTCTGAATGTTCAGTATCAGATTTTCAACGCCTAATCATGTTCCACCGGCCTTAATTAATTGATGTTCCTCTTTTTCTTAGGTTGAAAGCAAACCAGCATGCAGCCAATTTTGTATGTAGCTCTTGGTTTCTGGTGCAAGGTAATTACTGGAAACATCTTATTTCAGGTAATTCCATGTAAATTTCTTATTTTTTTTTGTCATTCACTTTTAACTGATTTCATTTCAAAAGTGATCAAAATCTTGTGTCTCATTACTTACAACATTGATGCATTGTCAAATGTGTCATAAAAATCAACGTCGAAGGAGAAATGTCTTGACATAGTACCAATTTCTCACATGACTTATTTAAATTACGAAAAAACTAAAGCAGTGGGTTAAGGGAATTTATATCTCGAGTCTGGAAATGAAAGGGTTTCATGAAGTTCATATCCAATTCATTATTTTCTGTGATCATCGTGTAACTGTCAAATATCGAATTATTTCTATTTAAATTGTTGTTTAGTACACCAGAACCAAACTCGTTCGTAGAAGTTTGACTTGACAAAGAAAAAAAAGCTTAGAATTTGATAATTTATTTCTCTTTTTTTCTCCAGGCTGAACACAGATGTGTTGAAAGGAAGTGAAGCCATCTTGGATTGCAGCGTGCACACTTGGTTGACTATTGAAACATCTTTCTTTAGATAAGTTGTCATCAGTTTTCTTATCAATCTTCTGTTGTTTATCGCCGGTAATTAAACGGTTTCACTCCAAGAGTGTTCAAAATCTTTTGTCCCCCCACCATATTGACAAATATTTTGTCAAGCATTTTGCAATGAAGATGGGTAATTAGGAGGTATTTTCTACAAGTTTCGTCAAGGTTACTCCATACCTGGGGGGTACATCTGCGAAAAGATGTTTCAGTCAATTTCAATATTTGATCCAACATGTTCCAAACTGAATAACGTGAAAATCTATAAACGCACGTGAGCTGCAAAAGCAATACACTTTGATAACTGAAGTTAATAACCCAAAAATGAGTGCATACTCCAATGAACTTACATAACAACAAACCCTCTTATCTCGGCCACGCGGGTGCCACTTATTGTACTTTACAACCGTGAACAACAATAAACTTTTTCAAGAAACTCCGAGTTGTTTCTCGAACAAATTTGTTCTCTTTTCCTTGGCTTGTAATACTTTAGGCCTACTTAGAAGACTATCTTGTCTTCTGTATTCTACGGCTAGCCTGATGATGCGGCTGAAAATCGTTTACTATAAACCAGTAAACTATTTATTAGTAAACGCAGTCAAATCAAAATGACGTCAAAATATGTTGCCATGGCAACGTCAAAAAGTCCAAAGATACCCTCTTCTGGCCTTTTGACGTTAATATCTTAAAAACTACTTCTTGAAAGGTTTTGTTTTTAGTACCAATCTTTACAATCTAGTAAACGAACAATTCTAAGATCTTTTTAAAACGTTATCGTAAATACTCTTCTTCTTTGGCCATCGTAGTTCAACTAAAAATAACACGCAAACTGCGGTGATGAACATTACGGACAAACGCATTGTTAGAAAAAATAGACCTTTTACTTGACGTTTCGTATGCTTCTACATACATCTTCAGAAGTAACCGTTAAATGGTCTTAAATGGAAAGACTACTAAATTTAAATTTAACTAAAACGTTATGGGGATGAAAAAATTTCTAAAACATAGCGAAAAATTCGGAAGGAAATCTGAAAAATAACGTAGCTCTGAACCCTATCTACAGTTTTTTTTTGCCAATAGAAGAAAAGAATGAAAACAAAAGCCTCGAACGAGTAGTTTTGAAGCTTTTCATTGGATGCATAAACTCCTGGGTATAATCCCTGGCCTGGGCTTATACACCTTCTAAAGAGGTTCTAGCTGGACATGGGGGTAAGGGGGGTGGGGGTAGGGGGGGGGGGGTAGGAAATTAATGAGCTGAAACTAAAAAATAATATTTGAAATATTTTGATATACAGAATTATCAAGACAAATTTAGCTTTTAGTGCTCTTGCTAAAAATAAAATGGATAACTTCAGTTTAATACTGTTTGGAAATGAAACCAAATTAACCTGACAATACACCGTTTGTGCATGGAAGTGGAGAGAAATACTGCGAGGGAATTCTAGTAATTGCGCTTGTATTACAAATTCTTTAACGATATCGATTTGGAGCGTAAAACAAAGCGAACGTGGGGTTAGGGTGTGGCAGGGGAGGATGTTGAAGTAACTTATAATCGCAATTTTGTTTTGTAAAATTTGGCCAAAACAATCTCTTGGTAATGAGGAACAAAATTATGTCGGTGTTTTATTCCATTTGAATTGTTTTCCTCGTTAACACATTACGCCAGTTCAACTTGGAGAGTTCATAAAATCAGAACCAATACAAATAAAGGAAAATCAGTATCATGTACGATTCTGAGATTGTACGCGATTATTTTGCAAGGAGGATCGGTTCCATGACCGATTTGCAATTCATTGGAATGGGACTCGGCCATTTTAGCGTTTATCCGCTTCTGTCCGCTACGAAAAGAAATAGCCGGCGTTTCTAATTCAAAGCTTAGGGAACTTGCAATTGTCCTTCAAACTGCTCGCGTACATTTTTTTTCAAACACGATTGTATGGAGTAACCTTGGCATAGAGTCCGTTATTGATTATGTCGTATTGATCAGTAAACAAGAACTAAAAACTTCCCTTAGCGTTTGACTAAACAAAGAAAACTAGCCTAAGGTAATAATGTTTCCTTTTCTTGCAGCTTGAACGCAGACATATCGAAAGCAAGTGCAGCCATTTTGGATTTCAGTGGTTAGCTCCTGTTGCCATTGGAAACTTCTTATTCAAGTAAGTTTATCGTCTTTTGTTTTGTCGTTTACCATAAAAATAGTTCAAAACTAATATCTCATTTCCATATTGATTGATACATTGTCAAGTATCTTATGAAAAAAAAAATGATTAACTAGGAAATATTGTCTTTATAGCCTAGCAAAAAACAAGTTGTAAAGAAATCAGTAAGGATCGTCAAATAAATGAAATGATTCTTAAAGGGTACAAACATTTGAGCCTGAAAAAATTCAAGGCTATAACGGGATTAGAACTCGTGAGATTCGCGATAACGATGGTATGCTCAGAGGCTACTAAATGAGCTTATGAAACCTTGATAGTAGGTGAAGGTCGATTGAAGAATCACCAGAATTGATATTTCGAGTTGGTTTACACGAGTCTGACATATTTTTCGCGTGATCAGTAAAATATTAAGAGTACCAATTGTATGACATAGAATTCGAACTGTAAAAGAGAACTAAATACAGAAAAAAAGGTAGCACAAGTTAATAACCTGTTGTCTTTTCTCTTACTTCAGGTTGAATGCAGATATACAACAAGGATATGGGCGCAAGTTGAGATCGGAAACATCTTGGTAAGTTTATCATAATTATCTTGTCTTTTTGTTCAGTCCTTTATCATAATAAAAAATATCAGTTTAAAAGTGATTTTAAACAATTTTTCTTGTGAAGAAAATCGTTGATAGGAAATATTGTTTTGATACTGACTAGCAACAAAAGAGTTCTAAAGTTGTCAATAAGGATCGTCAAACGAATGAGAGATCCTCGCAGGCTACCAGAAGGTTAAGCAGTTACTTTTAGTCCATAGATTAGATTATGTCGCATAGATTAGTGAACGAGTACAAAAATCTTTCTTAAACGTCTGAGTAAACAAAGAAAATAGCCTAAGTTCATAACATTCACTTTTCTCTCCAGGTTGAATGCAGATATTTGGAAAGACGTGCAGCCAGTGTGGATTGCAGTGATTAGCTCTTGGACTCTGCCGCAAGTTGAAACTGGAAACATCTTATCAAGATAAGTTCTTCACAGTTATCTTGTCTTTTCGTCGTTTTCCATAAAACTTTTCAGTCCAAGAGTGATCAAAATCTAATATCTCCTTACCATATTTATGCCAATTATTGTCTTGATATGCTAGCAAAAAATTCAAGAGTTACGTTATCAGAAAACTTTTACTAAAATGTTTTGTAAAAGCTTGAATGGACAAAAAATTTAAGAAAACAAATGGTTACTTATGTTTTAGAAGTATTTTGACAAATCAGAAAAAAATCATGCTACCGCTTCATTTGTGAAACAAAGACGTGAATGCTTGCATTGAAAAAAAAAATAGAAGTTAACAAATTGGAACATGGAATGGTACTGTTACCTTGAAAACAATTGCTACAAACAACTATGTCAAAAATTGAGTATTATAGGTTTTTCATTAAATATGAAATGGAGGGGGGGGGGGGGGGGGGGAGGGGGAGCTAAAGAGGCAGCATCATTTATCGTTAGTTATAAGAGGCAATAGGTCTACATTTTCTCCTTACAGTATCTCTACATTACCAAAAACAAGAATGACAGAAAATAGTCAGCTAAAGAATATATTCTTGATGTAGAGTTAAATTCACAGTTCTAATATAAGGGAAATCAAACATAGCGATTTAATGGTATAGCAATTGATTTTAAAGATTAGTATTGAAAGGAGACCAATCAGTTTAGTTGTAGTCTGTCATGTAACCAGATAGGTTGAAATTTGTTTGATCATGACATAGAGCGAATCGAAAAACGCAATTTGATCAAATTGAATTGAGCTCGATAGTGTTCTTTGTCGTTTTGGATTTCTTTGAGGGAAAGGTCACGTTGTAAACTTGCAGCATTTAGCATAGGCTCAATACGATACAACAAGCAACATGGATCGAAAAGGAGAAAACAGTTCACAAGAAATAAAGTAAACATTTCCGCTGAAAATAATATAAAAAAATGATCAAAATTTAATATTTCATTTCCTTGTGGATACATTGTCAAGTATCTTTTGAAGAAAAAACGATGAAAAAATTGTCTTAATGTCCAGCAGCATTAAAAGAGGTAAAGAAATCAGCAAGGATTGAAAAATAATAATTCGAGCAGTCAGCATACAGTTCGATGTTTAACTGTTCAATAGTTGTTTCTATTTTCTTAGGGCAAATTTAGCCGAGTAGTGTTCGTTCGACGTACTTGATTTGATCACTAATCCAAAACTTGTTAGTTAAAATTCGACTTGGAGAAAGTTCATTTAATATGAAAGGAGATTGGAAGGATGGGGAGAGGGGCTTAGGAGGTGGTGTTGGGAGGTGAGGGGGGGCTAAAGATGCAACATCCTTACCCAGCTAACGCTGCCACTAAATTTTCAGAGCCCTCCCCAAAACGACTTCCCTTCCCCAACAGCACACATAATCAAAATCTCTACAATCAAAAACGTTACATAACAGATTACTTTTTTTGGCGGCCGTATTAGATAATATATAAACAGAAAACGCTTTGTTTTTCTCTAGAGTGAACTCATTAGAAATATGTATTCACAATGAATTATTTCAGCTGATAAGGTCCTCACATAACTGAATTTTTGAGGTGAAAATAACTGTTTTCATCAAACACCTTAAAACATGATTATCCTAACCAGGGATGAAGGAAGAAATGAAGACTTCCCAGACACCTAACTACTGGACGAGTTATGAATGTGCCTATATAACAAAAGCATCTAGAAACACTTGATTTACTGAAAATGTAAATCAGTTTTTTGCACTGCTCTATCAGCTATAGATGCAAAAATAATAAGCACTTCTTTCAGTCGGGATAAAGCTGCTGCTGCAGAAAGGAAAAGAATGAAGAGAAGAAAGAAAGAGCAAAGAAGAAAAACCTTAACGGCGGAAAGATAACGATGAAGACCTCGAAAATGTAGTCTTGTTACGAGACCTTGACCAGAAATTGGGCGACAAAAGCTGGGACGTATCAAGCTTCTCCCAAGGTTTCACAGCTAGTTCCTTGAATATCTCGTCCAAGCAGATGTGATAGATGGCGTGGAGCAAAACACATAAAATCTGCCATGGGCAAAGAAACTGGTTAAGAACAAAACAGACGATGTCACTGGTCAAGATTCAGACTGAAAATTGCCAGTGGGTGATGCCAGTGGCAGTGAAATGACAAAGATGAGGAGCATGTCACTGAAGTGTCGGAAATGATTTAAAGAAAGTGTCAATAAGACTTTGAAATTTTTAGTTATTATTTGTAAGAAAAGAAAATTATCAAGAAAACGATCTCCGCTCCCCAAATCCCCCCCTCCCCCCTCCCCCCGCTCTTGTGGCCCCATGATTTTTCAACAGCACCAATACATACCCCCAACATACCCCAACATACCCTACACATACCTCATACATACCCCAACATACCCTACACATACCTCATACAAACTAAGATCTCTCCCACCCAACCCCTCCTTCCTTTTCATATTAGATGAACTTTCCCTGAACAAAAATGTTATAAAATACCGGTCGGTGGTTTTTGTGAATTATACATAGCGTGGTTAACAAAAAAACGTGCTAACGCATCATTTTTGCAAGAAACCAATTGAACTGATTGCAGAGAAGATAAACACTGCGGTGATCTTTCAAGCGATCTGCATGAGAATATTGTAGAACATTTAATGCAACAGTTAACTAATTATTAAAATTACGAGAAATAATATCTGTATAAGTAGCGGCAAAAAACTTTCAGCTTTTCAGATTACAACGTGCTAGCAACTTACAGTGATTTGAGCCTGTGACATGTCAATAATAACATCGCCGAATTAAGATGAGATGCAAAGTCAATTTCTCCTTACAGTGTCAATATACATTATTAAAAAACCAGGTGATGAGGAAACAAAATTATCACTGCAAGTAGGGGATCATGTGTTGATGTGGCATAAAATTCCGTCGTCTAGCGGGGGCATCTAGCATTAGTGTCGTATCGGGAAATATGCATGGCGAGCTATGCATGTAGTATGGGGAATTTAAAGCTTCCTTACTTGAACAGCAAGAGTAGGTAGAATAACTCAATATTTCTAAGATAATTATCGATATGAAACTTTATAGATTTGAGGTAAAGGTGTTCAGATTAATATGAGTAAGAAACAAGTTAGCCGCTGAACCGGTTGTTTTGATGATGGAGTTTTAGACCGTCAGTCCATGTCAGTTTCAATTTTAGTTCATGTATTCCTTCCTGATATTTTATGTTAAAAAAAAATAAAGAATTGGGAGGATATACTCACACAGGAATAACATTTAGGGTGATACCCTTTTTTGTACTGTTTTCTATTTAATACTGAAGGTATACTGAGTCAGACTTGAAATTTGATTATCTTGCTTCGATACACTTACGACCATTGTAATGGGCGACCACTAAGACGAGAATTAACTATGGTACAATCACAATAAAACGTAGAAAATCTTATTTTCTTTTAACACAATAAACTATGAGCCTGTCAGTGCACAAAAGTCTTCTTTCGTTATGAGAAAAAGCCAAAGACAAAAGTCTCATTATATAATTGTTTAAGCAAAACAAGGACACGAAATATATATAAAAAAAATCACTAAAAACACTACAGGACGCCCATTCGATTATTTGGATAAATTTATGGATAATTCTTAAATCACCAACGTTTATTCCATTTTACGTATTCTAATATATTGTCTTTATGTTTTATCCTCTCGGCAGGTATTCAGAAATCGAGCATCCTGTGAAAAAGAACAACACAGCTCCTGATTGATTTCAAGACAAGTTCAAGAACATTTGCGAACGTTTTTTCGTATCCATGTGAAGACCGTTTAAGGTGATTCCACTGAAAAAGAAGGAGTATATAAAATTTTCTAAGACTTGGTCCAGTTCATAACTATGTTATGAGCGTTACAAAAATGTAATAAAAAATGGGGGTCACCGTGCTCGTTTTTGTGCAACCTGGATGGCTATTATAGTAAACATATGACCCACGAGGTTCATACTAGGAACCCTCATAATCCGAAAAAGGAACTATCATTTCTAAAAAAATCATTTCTGGCGTTAAAATATCGAAGCAGTTCAACGAAATAGACTTTAATCTTAAATAATAAACTATTTTAATTAAACTGGAATTAAGATTATGAAAGAAATTAAAGATTTTGCTGCGTGCGTGCGTAAGCAGCACTACCTCAAAACGTACTTTTTAAAGCATTCAAATAAAAATATTTCAAAGTAGAGTATTTAACTTTTCCTTAAATTGCGATATATTGTAGTCAACCGGATGTCTTTTAAATTTATGCATTAAAAAATGGGGGTCACCGTGCTCGTTTAGAAGAAAATGACCATTTATTACTCTTCTGAGCTTAACCTAAAAGAAAAGTCGTAATGTTGTGTGTGTGCGCGCCCTCGTGCACGCGCTAATTGACGCGAAAACTCATGCGCAGCAAGGATGCGCAATACAATTCAGTGGAATCACCTTAAACAACAGTTTGTAGTTACAACAAATGAGTAATGATACAAACACTAAGTGTAAATAAACAAACGCTACACATTTTTTATATGTACACAATAGAACGGAAATTGTTCAACAAATCAAAACATTTTTGTCTATTTTCACTGATATAGGAAAAATGTTTATAATCAATGCCCGAGCAATCAGATGGAAAATGTTTACAGAAAAAAAAATATCGAGTACAAGCTCGTGTGAAGTACAAATCAGTGCAATTTGCTAGTCCAACAAGATTTTTAAAAACGTTAGCTCTGCTAGCGTTGTTGTTTGCAATAGCTATTTCCTGTAGATGTCTATTTTGTTAGTCAATTGAGTTGGAAAACTGTTAAAACAGAGCGCATTACCGTGTAGGCACCTGACGCATATGGCCTAATAAAAGTTAAGAAGAAAAAAGTTTTTAATTATTGTACACTGATTCATTTTAAATTCTCACATTTATAAGTAATCAACACGCACCAAAAGAGTTAACATGAATCTAGTTTACTTCACTGATGTATTTAATAAGATGTTAAGAGCTGATTAAAGGTTTGACCCAAATGCTCTTAAAACCTTTGTATAATATAACATTACACAGTGAATAAAGAGAAAATAATATAAATATGCCGCAGCATTAGAAAAGCTAAGGCGGTGAGACGTGTGTGGTTGACCTTAACTTTTATATTTAAATGTAGTTTACTACCATGAAATTCCCCGTTAACAAAAGAAATGAATACTGCCATGGAAATCTTGGGTCACCGTGGGAAAAGTCGTACCCCAACTTAAAACTCTCTACACTCCTTGGTGGAAGATAATGGTAAGGAATTTAACTCTGATCCATAATCCTCCAACCTCCTAAAGCAGAATATTATGGGTTAAAGTTTAACTCTCACCCGCAATCCTAAACCTTTCTGGAAGAGGGGATTTTAGGGAGAGCCTTACTCCGTTGCACAGTCCTCAACTCTCTCAGAGGAAACCATGACTGTAGGAGGAAGTTTAAATTCCATCTACAATCTACATTCTCCTAGAAAATATTGTGGATGAAAATTAAACTTCTTCCAATAGTCTTTCTTTCGGACAGTCGAGGATTGTATGATAGGATTAAAACGTTTTCTTATAATCCTCACTTCGGCATGGTCTGATGATTATGCATATGAGTTGAAGTTAAACCTGCAATAGTCTCCTCGACAGGTAGGAGGACTAAAGTTAGATTCATTACAAGAACCTTAAGGCTAAAGAAACGTGGGCTCAAAAAGACTCGTCCACATAGATAAAAAGTATCTGGCAGATTAGCCTTCTTTTATTGAGAGCATTTAGTAAACGAGCAAACCAAATTTAAATAAAAAGTAAACAATAAGAGAAAAAGAAAATCAAGAAGCAGGTTGCCTGGAGATAAACAATTCGTGAAATTGGAATACATAAATAAATTAACCATGGAAGGATGAGTGGGAGTCCCTCCCACTCTCCCTCTCCTTCTCCGGAGTGGAGCGGGAGAAGGATGAGTGGGAGTCCCTCCCACTCTCCCTCTCCTTCTCCGGAGTGGAGCGGGAGAAGGATGAGTGGGAGTCCCTCCCACTCTCCCTCTCCTTCTCCGGAGTGGAGCGGGAGAAGGATGAGTGGGAGTCCCTCCCACTCTCCCTCTCCTTCTCCGGAGTGGAGTGGGAGAAGGATGAGTGGGAGTCCCTCCCACTCTCCCTCTCCTTCTCCGGAGTGGAGTGGGAGAAGGATGAGTGGGAGTCCCTCCCACTCTCCCTCTCCTTCTCCGGAGTGGAGTGGGAGAAGGATGAGTGGGAGTCCCTCCCACTCTCCCTCTCCTTCTCCGGAGTGGAGTGGGAGAAGGATGAGTGGGAGTCCCTCCCACTCTCCCTCTCCTTCTCCGGAGTGGAGTGGGAGAAGGATGAGTGGGAGTCCCTCCCACTCTCCCTCTCCTTCTCCGGAGTGGAGTGGGAGAAGGATGAGTGGGAGTCCCTCCCACTCTCCCTCTCCTTCTCCGGAGTGGAGTGGGAGAAGGATGAGTGGGAGTCCCTCCCACTCTCCCTCTCCTTCTCCGGAGTGGAGTGGGAGAAGGATGAGTGGGAGTCCCTCCCACTCTCCCTCTCCTTCTCCGGAGTGGAGTGGGAGAAGGATGAGTGGGAGTCCCTCCCACTCTCCCTCTCCCTCTCCGGAGTGGAGTGGGAGAAGGATGAGTGGGAGTCCCTCCCACTCTCCGTCTCCCTCTCCGGAGTGGAGTGGGAGAAGGATGAGTGGGAGTCCCTCCCACTCTCCCTCTCCCTCTCCGGAGTGGAGTGGGAGAAGGATGAGTGGGAGTCCCTCCCACTCTCCCTCTCCCTCTCCGGAGTGGAGTGGGAGAAGGATGAGTGGGAGTCCCTCCCACTCTCCCTCTCCCTCTCCGGAGTGGAAGAAGGATGAGTGGGAGTCCCTCCCACTCTCCCTCTCCTTCTCCGGAGTGGAGTGGGAGAAGGATGAGTGGGAGTCCCTCCCACTCTCCCTCTCCTTCTCCGGAGTGGAGTGGGAGAAGGATGAGTGGGAGTCCCTCCCACTCTCCCTCTCCTTCTCCGGAGTGGAGTGGGAGAAGGATGAGTGGGAGTCCCTCCCACTCTCCCTCTCCTTCTCCGGAGTGGAGTGGGAGAAGGATGAGTGGGAGTCCCTCCCACTCTCCCTCTCCTTCTCCGGAGTGGAGTGGGAGAAGGATGAGTGGGAGTCCCTCCCACTCTCCCTCTCCTTCTCCGGAGTGGAGTGGGAGAAGGATGAGTGGGAGTCCCTCCCACTCTCCCTCTCCTTCTCCGGAGTGGAGTGGGAGAAGGATGAGTGGGAGTCCCTCCCACTCTCCCTCTCCCTCTCCGGAGTGGAGTGGGAGAAGGATGAGTGGGAGTCCCTCCCACTCTCCGTCTCCCTCTCCGGAGTGGAGTGGGAGAAGGATGAGTGGGAGTCCCTCCCACTCTCCCTCTCCCTCTCCGGAGTGGAGTGGGAGAAGGATGAGTGGGAGTCCCTCCCACTCTCCCTCTCCCTCTCCGGAGTGGAGTGGGAGAAGGATGAGTGGGAGTCCCTCCCACTCTCCCTCTCCCTCTCCGGAGTGGAGTGGGAGAAGGATGAGTGGGAGTCCCTCCCACTCTCCCTCTCCTTCTCCGGAGTGGAGTGGGAGAAGGATGAGTGGGAGTCCCTCCCACTCTCCCTCTCCTTCTCCGGAGTGGAGTGGGAGAAGGATGAGTGGGAGTCCCTCCCACTCTCCCTCTCCTTCTCCGGAGTGGAGTGGGAGAAGGATGAGTGGGAGTCCCTCCCACTCTCCCTCTCCTTCTCCGGAGTGGAGTGGGAGAAGGATGAGTGGGAGTCCCTCCCACTCTCCCTCTCCTTCTCCGGAGTGGAGTGGGAGAAGGATGAGTGGGAGTCCCTCCCACTCTCCCTCTCCTTCTCCGGAGTGGAGTGGGAGAAGGATGAGTGGGAGTCCCTCCCACTCTCCCTCTCCCTCTCCGGAGTGGAGTGGGAGAAGGATGAGTGGGAGTCCCTCCCACTCTCCCTCTCCCTCTCCGGAGTGGAGTGGGAGAAGGATGAGTGGGAGTCCCTCCCACTCTCCCTCTCCTTCTCCGGAGTGGAGTGGGAGAAGGATGAGTGGGAGTCCCTCCCACTCTCCCTCTCCTTCTCCGGAGTGGAGTGGGAGAAGGATGAGTGGGAGTCCCTCCCACTCTCCCTCTCCTTCTCCGGAGTGGAGTGGGAGAAGGATGAGTGGGAGTCCCTCCCACTCTCCCTCTCCTTCTCCGGAGTGGAGTGGGAGAAGTATGAGTGGGAGTCCCTCCCACTCTCCCTCTCCTTCTCCGGAGTGGAGTGGGAGAAGGATGAGTGGGAGTACTCAGACCTGAATGCTAAGCGAGTGCTGAGTTCTGAGTACTCCCAGCAACTTTTTCATTCTTTGTTTTTATCCTCCCTCCCGCCCTGTTTAAATATTAAATGAGGCAATAGGGACACTCTTTTTTGCCTTGCGTACCCTTCAGGTCGCGTGGCTAATTTATTCTTCTCTGTTTATTTTCGTTTTTTTATTAGAAGGTTTGAAGAGAGCTTTGTAGTGGCGAAACTTTATTTTGCTCTTTTCATCTCCTTTACAAGAGTTTTGTTTTCGAAATCTTACCTTGCGATAGAATGCGTGCTTATGTAAAAAAGATTTAGTTAACTCATTTCTTCCGGTTTCTTACTTCCGGGTCATTGCAGTAATTATTACTTGATATATTAGTAAACTGAGATACAGGTTGAAAACTTTATTTTTTTGTTGGAAAGTTTCACAAGTTTAAAATGTGCTTGCTTTACGATATTTGTCTCTGTTTTGTATGTTGAATTTACAGTTGTGACGCTTGCACGGTATATTTTCTTGCATGTTTTCTCTTTTCTCTAACTTCATGCCTGTTGACAAGATGAAGCAAGGACCAAACGTTAGAAGGCGTATTCAGGAAGTTTTACAAGTAGATATTATTCTGAAAAGGTAACCAACAATCTGCTGTCAATTGATAATGTATTGTACTTTATTTTGCTTCAAAATATTAAACTATCATTACCGACATTAGTAATAGCTTATAAGTTTTATTATTATTATTATTATTATTATTTTTTTAATATATATATTTATTTAATTACCAACACGCTTACAATTCTTTAACAAAGGAAAAAATAGGTACATTTCACTTAAAAAACACAAAAGACAAGATAAACAAGTGAAACAAAAAAAGTCTAATTACGAAGAAAAAAAACATCGATTACATGATTAATTCACTATATTAAGTTAATTGTAAAAAAAAAGCAAGAACTATTTCTGTTTAAACTAGTCCTGAAACAACAGGGAGCAGTTCTTTCCATTTTTTGTTGTGAATCTCTTACGTTTGATTCTGTTTAGCTATGAAGAGCTCCAATTCGTAGGTTGTTTTCATCCTGGCTTTCAGTAATGAAAGGGATGGTTTTATATTAAGATTTCGACATTGAAAGATTACTTGCTTGGAAAGGATAACAATATGATTTAGTAAAAGGAAATCTTTTCTAAAAAACCCAAATGTTATATTAGAAGCGTTTGAATTTTGAAGGTTGGTAAAATAAATTTTTAGCCATTCCGTTACTGAAAGCCAGAAGCTGGAGGTAATTTCACAATGAATAAATAAATGCTCGAGGGATTCCTCAAACTTCCCACAGAACGTGCATAGAGATGAAGAAACTATGCCCATTTTAAAAAGGGCTTTATTTGTAAAAACAATTCTATGTAAATATTTAAACTGGAATTCTCTAGTTTTGGTGTCGACAGTTACGTTTCTAGGAATAAGATAAATTTCTTGCCATGGCAGATCGGTTGTTGGAAACGACTCTTCATATTTGTATTTTGATGTTGGGTTAGTCTCGAATTTCTTATCAAGATCCCAATATAGCACCCTCGAAGTAGTAGGGAAAACAATGTCATTAGAATTGTTGCCATCACCTTGTGCCATTTGTAATTGTTGTTTCAAAATATTTTTCCATTCTAATGGGATTGTGTCAAAAACACTCATAAGAAGAAAATACTCAGCCATCGTAATATTTTTGCTCTGTAATACGTCCCAGGTCTTTAGTTTACCTGTGTCATCCAATAGGTCACATAATTTGATTATGCCTTTCTTGGCTATTCTATTTCTAAACAGCGGTTTTGCACCTATACAAATGAACTTATTATTCCAGATAATTTCATTTAACACGTTCGATGGAGTATGAATGTGCGTTTCTTTGTAACTTGCCCACTCATTAAGACATTCTTTATAGAACCTCGGAAGAGTCTTGGGGAGGAATTTTATATCGTAATTGCATTTCAATAGAAACGAACCTCCGAATTCTGAAAGGTAGTTATCGAGGAACACCTTCCATGTGCTATTATAGCTATCGAAATATTTTTTCATGCACATGATTCTTTGGGTTTTTATAAGCGTTTCTAAGTGAGGCATTCTTAATCCTCCATTTTTATAATCACTGATAAGAGTTTTTCGCTTTATGTTGTCTTTTCTAGATTTCCATACAAATTTAAAAAGTACCGAGTTTATCTCCTTGATAATTTCTTTTGTGAGAGGGATTTGAGAGGCTCGGAACATAAACTTAGGAATAGCGAAGGTTATGATCTGAATTCTGCCAAGTAAAGTTAAGTTTCTCCATTGCCATGTATTTAAGGATTTTTTTATAGAGGCAATAATTTTTTCAAAATTAAGTTCTTGGAATTTTTGCCAGTCGTAGGTAAAAAATATACCTAAAATTTTCATTGGCTTGTTAACGTTGTCTATTGCAAGATCTTCAGGGGAATTGTGTAAGCTGCCAAGCCAATATACCTCTGTTTTTTCTTCGTTTAGTTTTAACCCCGAAATATATCCAAAATTATTAATAACCTGTTTTAGAGAAAAAAAGGATCTCGTACTTTTAACGAAAGTGGTAAGATCATCGGCGAAAACATCAAGTTTTATCTCTTCATTGCCTACTTTGATACCTAATTTCTTTATTTTCACGTATTGAAATATTAAGAATTTCAAGCGCGATAATGAAAAGGTAAGGCGACAATGGGTCACCTTGACGCACTCCACGTTTGATTTCAAAGAGTTGTGATGCAAACCCATTGTTCATCACACAGCTTGAGATGTCGGAATAAAAGACTTTGACCCATCGAATAAACGATTCACAAAAATTGAAGGCTCCTAGTGTATTGACAAGATATTGCCAATTTAATGAATCAAAGGCCTTTTTAAAATCAAAAGAAGTCATTAAGCCGGGAATATTGTTAAGTTTGGTATATTCCATTACATCATTAATTGACCTAATAGCTTATAAGTTGCTTCTGAGTACAACTCCACAACTTTTGGCAACCCTTTATTCGGTAAACAAGATATGCAAAACAGCAATCCTGTGTTCATGTCTTTTGTGATTTCAGCTGATAGAATATTTGTCATACTTCAACAACACAATAGTGAACTGTTATCATATCCGGGCCTAGTTGTTCAAAGCAAGATCCAGCTAATTCAGGATTAGGTAACTTTGAATTTCTTCCAAATTATTTTTACTTGAAGCAGTGTTTTGAAACAACGTAAGAGAAATAAAACTTGGATGTCTTGTATCATTGTCACTAAACACTTTGGTCTTTGTGGCGTTTAAACGGACGAATGGCTTTCACAATTTAAAAAAGGCTTTAGTTTCACTGCTATAAGGAGAACTGTAGCTTAAAGGTTATTTATAAAGTTCAAAGTAATACCAATTGTAGAAGCATCGAAGTTTTGGCGAAGAAAAGTGAACTTATTCCATGCCTTCGACTTTCTAAATATCTGAACCAGATCAAAATCTTCGCGATAACGAACAATATAGAGTTAAAATTTGGTCCAGTTACGAAGATTTTCTGACAGTATAACAATAATACACCCAAACATCTTTTATTAAATAATTATGGGCACATGACTTAAACCAACAATTACTACTTACTAGTGTTTTGCGACGTCATTTCTCGGCTATTCGCGAGTGAAATTAACTTAGCTTCTTTTTTTTTTAATACGATTGCTTTTACCGACTGCCATATATATTTCCAACTGGTGAATCAATCTTCCCCTATAGCTGATTCTTCCCACCGTGTCAGTTTGGGAATGCTTTGATATTGTAACGAGAAATTGAATGTTGGTCACCAAACTTGACGGAAAACGAAATAAGTTAATTGTTAACCGGCCTATGTTTCGTTCCTAATCTCATTTTTTTAGTTTAATAAACGAAAGAGATCGCGTTTAAATGGAGTTAATAATTATGTTGCTTGATTTGATTCTCTCCAGGGAGAATAAAAATTATTTTAATATTTTACTTTGTCACTAGATTTCACTTTAATAAATCTACCGTATCATATTCCACAGAAAATTTCCATCAAAAACGTTTGGTTTTGCAATGCAATGAGCTAAGGTTGAAAACTGAAAGAGAAAATGTTTGCGCGAAAAATTACTTACTTTTTACCCTGGTTTCAAATAGTTACTCTATTTATTATTTTCCACAGATATTCTTTTTTTTTATTTCACGAGAAACAAAAACGTTTGTTTTGTAATGCAAGGAGCTAAGATTGCAAACTGTAAAGCGAAATAAAAAAAAAACATTTGTAAACATGGAAATAACTTATTTCGTTTCACTGGATTAATTTCATTTAATTAATCTACTTATTATTTTCCACAGATATTTTTTTTTTCACGAGAAACAGAAACATTTAGTTTTCCAATGCAAAGAGCTAAGATTGAAACCAGAATCAATAACTTTATTAAAGTATCGATGCAGTCTAGCTGAGGGTCGAAACCCTCTACTAATAGGGGACACATAAAATTAATAACATAAATTATAAAAGTTAAAAACCTAGATTTGATATTTATAATAAAAAGAGACTAAAATTTAACTACATTATTTACAATAATTCTAACAATTCTAAAATAAGTTATTCGTAAGTAGATTACGTGCTACATAACACACAGCTCTTACATTCATGTTCAATTTTCTGTGAAAGGTTGATTAACGTGATCTGTCTTTTGAAAGATTGTAGAGACGGTAAGTTTTTTAAGTTAGTTGAGAGTCGATTCCACAGCACAGGTCCAATATATCTTAACGAGTGTTTTCCATAGGTGACAGTATTAAATCTGGGAATGTGGAAATCTGCGCCTCTAAGGTTGTAAGTGGAACTTTTCAATGAGAACAAATTTTTGACGTTAGGAGGGCACAAATCATGCTTCACTTTGAACATCAAACAAGCTATATCCTGCAACCCTCTTTCGTACAGAGATTTTAAATTAGCTTTCTTTAGCAGTACCTCATATTTAGATTTGGTATCTCTGAATACTGCACGCAAACCCCTCTCCTGGGTGCGTTCGAGTTTTCTCTTGTCACTTGCTCGGCAGAAATGCCAGGTAAGATGGCAATAGGTGAGATACGGAAGAATTGCAGCCTTAAAAAGGTGTAGTTTCGCAACAGTGGGTACTAAGTTCTTGAGTCTCATTAATACACCTATCCTCTGGTTCGCTTTCTTGCACGTGATATTTATGTGCTCACTGAAATTAAGCTTGTTGTCAATAGTTACACCTAATAACTTAATACTGTCCAGAGATTCAATGTCAGTTCCTTGTACATTTATGCTTATCTCGTCTCTGCTGTCCCTCTGAAAGCGAAAAAATATATTTACACGAGAAGTTACTCACTTTTACACTGGATTGCACTTATGAATTTACTTCTCATTTTCCACACCTATATATACTTTTTTATTTCACGAGAAACAGAAACGTTTGGTTTTCCAATGCAAAGGGCAAAGATTGATAAGGTTGATTAACTGGATCTTGTTTTTTTTATCAAACAAATTGTAAAGGATAATTGCTGATAAATATTTTTCAGTCAACATGCTCGCACTCCCCGTGAAAACCTGCGCCACGTAACTCTTATAAGATTTCCATACTGAAGGACTTGCAGAAAACGCCTCTTCCCAGATAAAATACGTTCTTGAAATTTCAGATGAAAAAATAATTCCGATAATAAACCATTCTTCATCCTTACCACCCCTCCCCACGAATGTAAGGCCATACATGGATTTTAAATTTATTTCCAGAAGAACAATAAACATTGAAAAGTTTCCTAGTATAAAACTGTGCCTCTACTTAGTCCCGTATATTGTTTGGACATCATTCGGTAGGTATGTATGCTAATAGAGTTGAGGTATAAATAACTCTACAATGTAAGATATTAAGAAGTAAAAATTTAAGGTGTTGTTATTTTCATCAAATGGAAAACGGTTTTCCTCTTCAATCCGAATCTCAAGACCAAAAGAAGCTTTTAGTAGGCCTGTGTGAAATTATGCCCTGCAAACCTTTTCACGACACACGCATACTAGTGGCTAAAACGCTGAACTACAAGACTCGCGAATTGCTTCCTTACGTTATTCTGAGAACATTTTTAATCTTTTACCAATTTCCTGGACACTGAACTACCATTAATCTATTTACTTTAGCACTGAAAATTTAATGCAATGTTCGACGTTTTTGCTTTGAACTCCGAATAACGAACTAGCTGTAGCTGATTGCTACTTACTTTTTAATGCTAGTACGGAGAATTTAGTGATACATCAAGAACATTTAATGATTTTCTTTGCAAGATACTCAGTGACAATTTATCAATAATGAAAAGAAACATTTCATTTTCTTTACTCCGAGTCTGTAATGGCTATAAAAAAAAAGCACAAAGTAATAGGAAAACTATGATGTACTTATCTGAAATAAGATGTTTCCAATTGTCAACTTGCGCCAGCGTCCAAGAGCCACACACATCGTCACTTGCATTCAAATTGTTGCACTCAGAAGACCATACATTTTCTTTGATGCATCTCTGTCCAACCTGGAGTAAACGTACACAGGACACGTCAAAATAACATAAGCCTTTCATTCTTTGTTTTATTTAATACGTTCACTTACTACAATTTTTAGCTGTGGTGATTAAAAATCATCGCTATGCATAGCTTGAACAAACGTGCTCTGAGTAACCAACGAGGTGTTATTATTCACATATATATTTTTTTAATTTTGTGTTGTTTTTTCTTTTTTTCTGATTCCTCGCTTTGCTGTTAATTATAATTTTTCAAATAGTTGCAGTTTGCTGCTTTAGGTCTGCAATAGATGAAGTACACTTCAACGGGTTTTTTACTCTGGTTATATCAAATGCCAATCCCAAATTAACTTGAAAAACGAGCTCTGTGTCTAAAATGGTAAATGACCAAAAAGATAAGAAAACTATGAATTCTGTACTTATCTGTAATAAGATTTATCCAATTGTCACATGCGTCAGAGTCCAAGAGCTGCACACTTCGATCCAAGATGATTCCGCATATCATTTCACTGTACTCAAACCCTGCGCGAAAACAAACAAGAAACATTAAACCAACATCAGCTAACTGTAGTTAGTGAATTCTATTACTTGTTCGCTCCAAATAACTGGTTTCTTCTGGAATATTGTTTTTGGAACGACTGCTGACAAGTTCCTGGAAACTTCACGGGGTTTTGTTACAACCGTTCGGAAAAAGCAAAATTAATTCCTTTCTATATCTCAAAGCAAAGCACGGCGATCGTAGAGTTTCGTTTTCATCAGGAGAGCGAAAATGTACCGTGTGATTGCACACGGCAGCGTTCCTAGTACAAAACAGTGCCGCAGCTGACTCCTGTATATTTTTTGGATATAAATCGTTACGTATGTACGCTAATAGAGTTGAATTTTCATTTGATGAGGGATGCTCCTTTAATAATTCGCAAATCCTTCCAACTAATAGATGTGCCCCAGATAATAGCGGCCCACTCCCTTCCTAAAGGAGCCCATCAGAAAGGGTTTTGAAAAAAAATACCCTAATTGCTTTTTTTATCAGGAAGTTTTTTATTCTTGAATTCTCCGCGAATCTAAAAATTGACTGCAGTGTACGAAACGTTGCGTTCTTTCCTGAGTATACATCTTTGAATCTGCACAAGGTATATAAAACTCTACAATGTAAGATATTTAGAAGTAAAATTTTTAAGGTGTTATATTTTTTTTTATCAGGAAGTTTTTTATTCTTGAATTCTCCGCGAATCTAAAAATTGACTGCAGTGTACGAAACGTTGCGTTCTTTCCTGAGTATACATCTTTGAATCTACACAAGGTATATAAAACTCTACAATGTAAGATATTTAGAAGTAAAATTTTTAAGGTGTTATATTTTCATCAGATGGAAAACGGTTTCGTCTTCAATCTGAATCTCAAGAGCAAAAAAGCTTTTACTAGGCCTGTGTGAAATTATGACCTGCAAACCTTTTCACGACACACACATACTAGTGGCTAAAACGCTGAGCTACAAGACTCGCGAAATGCTACCTTACGTTATTCTGAGAACATTTTTAGTCTTTTACCAATTTCCTGGACACTGAAATACCATTAATCTTATTTAATTGAGCACTGAAAATTTAATACATTGTTCGACGGTTTTGCTTTGAACTCCGAAAATAACGAACAAGCAATAGCTGATTGCTTCTTATTTTCTAATGCTAGTACGGAGAATTTGGTGATACATCAAGAACATTTAATGATTTTCTTTGCAAGATACTCAGCGACAATTTATCAATAATGAAAAGAAAAATTTCATTTTGCTCACTCCGAGTCTGAAATGGCAAAAAAAAACATAAAATAATAAGAAAACTATGATGTACTTATCTGAAATAAGATGTTTCCAATTGTCAACTTGCGCCAGAGTCCAAGAGCTACACACATCATCACTTGCACTCAAATTGCTACACTCAGGAGACCATACATTTTCTTTGATGTATCTCTGTCCTGTGAGTTGAACCTGGAGTAAACGTACACAGGACAGGTCAAAATAACATTCTTTGTTTTATTTAACACGTTCACTTACTACACTTTTTAGCTGTGGTGATTAAAAATCATCGCTATGCATAGCTTGAACAAACGTGCTCTGAGTGACCAACGAGGAGTTATTATTCACATTTATATTTTTTAATTTTATATTGTTTTTTTTTCTTGTTGCT
Source organism: Meandrina meandrites (assembly GCA_963693305.1). NCBI lineage: Eukaryota > Metazoa > Cnidaria > Anthozoa > Scleractinia > Meandrinidae > Meandrina > Meandrina meandrites. The sequence continues at coordinate 51,708,953 of OY855904.1, read as the reverse complement.
TTGTTGCTAATTATAATTTTTCAAATAGTTGCGATTTACTACTCTAGGTCTGCAATAGATGAGGTACACTTCAACGGGTTTTTTTTAGTCTGGTTATATCAAATGCCAATCCCAAATTAACCTGAAGAACGAGCTCTGTGTCTAAAATGGTAAATGACAAAAAGACAAGAAAATTATCAATTTGTACTTATCTGTGATAAGATTATCCAATTGCCACAAGCGTCAGAGTCCAAGAGCTACACACTTCGATCCAAGATGATTGCACTCAACTCAAACCCTGCGCAAAAACGAACAAAAAACACAAGAAACATTAAACCAACATCAGCTAACTGTAGTTAGGGAATTCTATTACTTGTTCGCTTCAAACAACTCTCTTCTCGTGGAATAGTTTGGAACGACTGCTGACAAGTTCGTGAAAATTTAACGAAGTGTTGTTACAACTGTTCGGAAAAAGCAGAATTATTTCCTTTCTATCTCAAAGCAAAGCATGGCGATCGCAGAGTTTCGTTTTCATTAGGAGAGCGAAAATGTACTATGTGATTGTACACGGCAGCTTTCCGAGGGGAACGATCAGCAAACTCGAAGCAAACTGCAAACGAACTGAGAGAGTGCGAAAGCAGAAGCAAATTGCTTCTGGTTACACCTATTGAAGGACAAATTTTGAAGGCGAGCGATAATTCAAAAACTAAAGCTAATAACTAAATGAATAACACTGATACAGAGAAGATAGAAAACGTAGACTTACCTCAGGAAAGCACACGGAGAAAGATGTCCGCCGTTCACCTTACAGAACTTCGACGAACGAATAGCCAAATTCTGGGTGTGTCATTTGACACTTCTTTATATATACGATTAAAATTCATTCCTCGCAGCTACGAGAAATATGTTCAATTCAATTCAAACAGAATGCATTAGAGAATTTTATAGAATTTTTGGTGAAGAATTTCATGCCTTGAATCCACAATACCGCGATAAAGTACGCATTCCAAAGCTGAATATTAATTTTTTAACAAACGTCCTACCTATTGAATATTTTGTCGTCTCTAACATAGTTATGAAGACCGCTCGACCTTATTTTCTTAAATCGACAGAGAATTGTTAAGTGTCCGCCATTTAAATACGGGTTGGTGCGCAGTTAAAACATTCAGGCGAGCCGCCATGATATGCGATTAATATTGCAACGCCCTGGGATTTGGAGCATTTTTTCGTTCGAAGAAAAAAAGTTTTAATTTGGAAAATTCGGGAGGGGTGCAAACGGTACAAGAATGGCTGAAAAAAAGACAACATTTCCAAACGACTAGTTGCGTCAGCCAGGAAATGTTGTTTCAGTCACCTGCTTTCCCCTCAGTGGGCTTGGCTTATCAGCTGACATGTTGCGGAGCATTAAACAGACCACGAGAAAAAAAAAAGGTTTATTACTTCGTTTCGCTTTTGAGTTTCTTTTCCGATGACTGGGGTTTACTTGCAGTTTATTTGCGCTTTTCCATTTGTATTTTAAAATGCAAACTCTGGCTCTTTTAGCGTGCTTTTGAACGTTGACATTTACCGGTTTGCTCCAAGAAAGAAATAACTTCTACAGCCCGCGCTTCATATAACACATTTTCCCTTCAATATCCCCGGAAAAATTGTCGTTGTCCTGAGCGACATTCCCTCTACCCTACCACGAGAAGGTTGGCATTGTCAACATCTGGTCGTCAACGAAGATTTTTAATCTCGCGCCCGGAAGTTGGTTAAGCGTCAGTTCTTTGTTCTAGAAACAATAGAGCCTCTAAACTGCTAACAATTAAAATGCCAATAAACGGTGTGCCATTGTCTACCAAAATTAAACACAAAGTCTGATTTTTTGGTCAAATCTTGAAAGGGCCCGATTTCAAAATGGCGTCTCTGGCCCGATGCCAGTACGCGCGTGATAGACCGCCTCGGGTAGACCGGTTGAAACGAAAATCGTGCGAATGGCTTTCCCAAGCACTAGAAACAGTAAAAGGCCATAAATAGGACACCGGGTAAGGTTTGAAGCTTCATTGCAGCTATTGAAAGAAAGGAGATATTTTCAACTAAATTTCATAGTACGCCGTTGGTCACCTATTTCAATTTTTCCAACGTGGCTATTTCTCGCTTTTGTCGGTTTTTTGTCGTACTTTGTTCTCTTTAAATGGTGTAACCCTTTATTTTCAAGTTCATTGTTATTCCAGTTAGCTTTCCCAACCATTGATGAAGAGTTTTGTCTAATTAAGGCGGAGTTCTACCTGAGCTTTAGTGAGATTTTAAGTGGTTTAAAGAAGTTGACCCCCACGCAATAGCACCCCAGGTTGTCAGGGGACAGTTTTGGTGTCCATCTACCAATTCTTAACTTCAAATTCTAATTTTAAAATCGCATTAAATCTTCTATTTCTTATTTCTCTATATTTCACTAATCACCAATCATAGACAGTAGCTCAGTGGTTAGAGCATCCGACTAGATCACGGAGGGTCGTGGGTTCAAATCCCATCTGGTGCTCGGTTTTTTTGCCGAGTTCCCATTTAATAATGCAAATATTTATCTTATTTCACTAATCCTTTGAGAAAAACTGTCTCCTTCAAATATCCCCCAAGTCACCGAAAACGTAGATTCATGGGATGAGTTAACAGTTTTTGAATTCCTTGACACGCGAACGAGGTATTGGCTTTAAACCCAAGTTACGTGACGGAAAAAAGACCTTCAGGTATATTCCAGCTTAAATGAAAATATTGGGCCAAATTACCGAATTGAAAAGACGACCTTTCATTGTTTGATTACACAACAACAGCAATAAAAGCAACCACCACAGTTTGTTTATTTTTTATTCCACTGTACATCTACCAGAAAAGCTACAAGAGCTCAATAAACAAACAGGACAACTCTTATTAATTTACGAGTGAATTATAATGAACAGAAGTACCTCAAACGTTTAGTAGGAAAGTGTGTTTTTTTTGTTCAACATATCCTAGTGTTAAAATAGCTGCACACTGCGAAGTTTCTCGAGAAGCACAACTTGAATTAGTCTTTGACGGCTGCGAATGAAATCATCATTGTTCGATGAATTCAACTCGTACTTCTATTCATATTAAAACAAGTAAATTATCTTAGTCGGTCTTTTGTTGTCATGCCGAATGCCATGCCGTCCTTATAATTCCAAAAACATGTCAAACTTGTCGTTTTCTTACCTGAAGCTGAATGTTGTTCTTAAATGAATCAAACTTCATTTCGCGCTCGATTTTGAGCGCTTCAGGGACGACGGTTTTGTTTCTCAAAATAGCAACGAACCTGTGCCAAAATGTACTAGCTCTCTTAATGCCTGTCTTCATCTTGAGAGTACGGTTGGGGGGCTTAATAATCTTAAAACGAAGGTTGATTATTTTTAAAATTCCTCTTGTCTCGGTTTCAAAACAGTCTAGAGCAGATCACTTTAAATTTTATTGAGTGAAAAAGAATATATGGGTAAGACGCATTTTCAAATAAAATGATTTGACCATGTCTCGCTTTGAAAGAGAGGCTGCGGAATTCAGAAACAGTCTGGTAACTTAACAGTCTTTACATCACAGTCTCGCTAAAATATAGTTCAAAGTAAGGAGCCGTTGACATGTTCACTTGTTTCCCGTTTAAAGTGAACTGTGACAATGTTAAAAAAATAGCGCATATTGTCCATTTTTGCTATTCCTAAAATTAAAAAGTAAACATATCGAATGGGACCCAGTTAGAATGAAATTAAAAATATTCAAAAGGTCCCACCGAGATTTGAACTCGGATCGCTGGATTCAGAGTCCAGAGTGCTAACCATTACACCATGGGACCGATCACGAAGAACTTCGGATTAAAATGCTATACTTATACTTACGTTATGCCTGTATTTGAGAGAGGTAAATATTGCATGCAGTAAAACAAATATATTGTTGCAATAACTGCATGTCACCCAATAAAAAGCAAAAAAATCTAGAACTATGCATGTAGGACTGACTATCCTATCAAACAATATTATTTTTAGTACCAGTATTGCGTTAAAGAACCTGCTAACAATGTCGATTACTAATTTGTTGATAAGGCGAGTTGGCCGCTTAACTTAACAGGGCGCAAGCCCTTTGTAAGAGCAGCATGACAAGAAAGAACTGACACTCATAACATCAATTGTTTCAACTAAGCCATCCGACAAAAAAGAGCATGTGAAGGTCCCACCGAGATTTGAACTCGGATCACTGGATTCAAAGTCCAGAGTGCTAACCATTACACCATGGGACCGGGCACAAAGTCTTTTTAACCATCAATCTTAAGTGTATTCGCATTTTGAATTTGGCTCAGAATTTGTTTCTCTTTTGCTCGCTGCCATTTCGTATTCTGACTCCAAAAGGCTGAGATCTTCTTGCTTATTGAGATGTTCCGAATTTTTAGCAACTTCGAGCCTATTATAATCGATGAAAGATGGCCTGAGGACCAGCAAACAGTAATTTCGTAACGCCGTTCGCTCATCCTCTGCAGTTCTGCTCTTCGAATTCAAACAATTTGTTCAACCAATCAAAGGCGCGAATTGATAAATACTTCAAAGTCGTTTTAAAAATAGCCTACTAGCGAAAGACAAAACTCAAGGCCTATACCATGGATGTAGACCTGTAGCTATGGACTTGTGTTACAACTTCCTGAGGGCTAAAAAATTCTTCCAAATTTTAAGTATAAAAATTCAAAACATCCCTCAGCGTGTGCCTATAGCGCTTTCGATTGACTTAAAGTTGGACGGGTCTTAATTCGAAATCGAATTCAAACCGTGAATTTTGCACTTAAATTAACGCGGATTTGCGATTTTCCTATCCACCGTCGTTGCGGCAGGTCAGTCGATAAAATTATTGACAGAAGGAAAACGGCTCGACCGTGGGAGTACGGACGCGAATTTCAAACTCCTTCAACGTGTATACTAAAATAGAGAAAATGTGTGAACGGGTTAACTCTGCGGAAACGGAAAGCATTTTTTATCGCAATCAATTTTATTTTGTTCGCAGAAGAAAGCCATCCACTCACTCCTTATATTTTTTTCACCTTTAGCCGTTAATGATTTTTTTCGTGATTTTATTTCTGCAAGTACAAATTCATGTCCACCTTTTCTGTAAACACCGCCTGCAAACGCTTATGGTAATTGAATTCTGAAAATTTAACTTTTGAGGCGAAAAACGTTGCAAAGAACTGAAAAAATCTCACTTCTTTTGAATCATTTGGTTTAGTCCAAACAGTTAGTACACGTATTGTAGTTACTCAAAGATTCTTCGCGAAATTCTGCAAACTAGATTTTAATCGTTTTCTTTTTGCCATCTTGAGATAGATAACTGATCAGTTAAGTTCATTAAATATTTAATATGCATATAGTTTGACATATTCCTCACTATTTTTACATGAAAGTCTCATTATTCAGTTGATCGAGTGTTTTCATTACATTATATAACCAACGCTAAGAAGTTTGTTGAAAAGAGCATCCTGATAAAACTCCTTTCTTCGATGCGGCTAAGATACATGTAGAAAGCGTCAAGGAAACGTCTTGGTTATTTATGGTAAGTCAAATTATTAGATATTGAATATTCGACTACTAGATATTAGAGGCCGGACAATTTCGGCAACTGGGTTTGCGAATGCTTAATTGTCAAACATCCAAGCTCGGAGTAGCAACAAACAGATAGTTGGGCTTGAAACACTAACATGACGAACTTTTTTACGACTTTATTTTTGCGATTGTAGCTGAAAGAATAATTCAAAGTATAGAAGGAAGACAAGTAATATAACCCCTTAATGTGACTTCCTTGAAAGCTTCCTTAAAAACTTTTGTTGTTATTACAGTTTATTCGAAGGGTTCAAGAACATTTCTGAGGTAAGAGAAACGTTGTTTTCTGGCATTTATTTGTTTAAATATGGCTCTATCGTAATTTTTTTACGTCCCAGTCGACGAATCTGAAATCGTCTTCAAAAATAGTTTTACACAATAATATTCAATTTAAATGTTTGCTTGACAATTTTTTAAGGTATCTTTTGCTTTGAAAGAAGGAGGACAGGCAAGCTAAAGAGACTCAATATTCGGCAGGAAGGAATTCCTAAAGACAAGGTAGGTGAAGACTTTTTCAAACCTCTTTTAGATCTCTTTTATTTTTAGATTTACTTTTTAATCCTTTTTAATTGGTTTGATGCATGTGAGAAATATTTACAGGACTAGTGTAAAATTACGAAACTAATAAACGCAAAATATTAAATTGATGGGACAGTGTTTATCACTGGTCTCCAAGTAGATTGCGGTTTGAATGTATAAATTTTAGGAGAAGATTATGCTTCGCTTGATAGGTGCCCAATTCTGTTTGAAATCTCGAAGAAAAGAGGGTAATGTAAAAAAAAAAAAAAAATTCAAGTTTGGATCATGTTAATTTCTAATAGCGAAAATATTTAAAGGCAGAATTTTTTTAAATCATGTACAATCGAAGTTTGGCGCTTGTTTTGTCTTATTTTTTTTTTATCTTTTTTAAATTGTTTTCCATATGTCCGCCAAGAATGGATTTCTTAAGTTTTTGAAGACTCCTCTGAGCGTGAAAATAGCTAGAAATCAATTTCAATGAAAGAATAAATACAATATTTACAAAACAGTCTCCAAAGTATTTTATTTTGAAAATGTTTAGGGGATATCCGACTCGAACTGCCTCGCGCGTTGACATGGGCCTGCCTTTCATGCAACGTCCGGCCAAAGCCTGAATCAGTGTACCTCGTCGGCTTAACGTTAGTCAAGCGCTCTCAATTCTTTCTTTTTTAAAATAAAATTATGATCATGTAGAGAAAATTGAAAATAATTTTGTCCAGTGTTGACCTGAAAATGAATTAACGGGTTCGATGTTTAAGTAGAATCGTTCGCGCGGAGTATGTTTGACAGACGTGACGCTTGTCTCATTTGAAAGCGATCGTACTTCGACTTTTAGTTGCCAGCTAGCAGTTGTCCCCGGCTGTGTTTTCAGAGAATTTTGTTTTACGTATTAATACACCTTTCTTTCTTGAAGTTACCGGTACTCATTTATAGCGCGAAGATCAAACTAAAACTGCTATAAAGATCCAAAAGAACCTGCATAAAAGCAATGTTTTCTCTGAGTAGTTTGAAAAATCTGACAACATGAACAGCGAAAAATCGCGTGGAAAGCTATATTTACCGCTGTCGCATGATTTTATGCACGATAAATGGAGTGAATATTTTACTTGGTTTGCATAAGTAAAAATAAAACAAAACAAACAATACACGAACGGCTTGCGCACGGGGAAATATTCAAAAATATTTAAAGACCTAAAGTTTTTACAAAATAAAGTCGAGAAAATGTATGGACGGCTTGCGTCTACAGAATAAAGTTGAAATCAACATAATGTACGACCGGTAAGCGTACGGATGATTAATTTGAAGCTCGAACTCATTCTGAATACCATTTATAGCCTTCTTAGAACTCCATAGTACATGGAACAACAAGCACGAATTTCTAAATCATTTGCAAGTTTTTTGATATGCTACTGAGTAGCCGCCAATTTTTGAAGACATACTATCAAATAATATTTATTCAACATACCCTTTTTTAATACAAAGTGCTTTGCAAACACTGCTTGATTCTATTAAATCCACAAAACAGCTTTTTCACCCGTTAACAAAATCCTATTAAAGTTTTGAAGTAAAGTTACTTAAACTAATAAAGGTCTTGATGCAAAATAAAGCTAGGAAGGATCAAGTTATTTCTTCTTAAGATGCGGTTTACAAAATAGAGCGCAGCCTTCAGAATTTAGATTTTTGTGGCGGCAATTTGAACAAACAAGAAATATATTTCTTTCCCCCTTACGCTTAAAGTGTTGTAAGATATTTTTGCCTTTAACAGTGGTAATATAAATATTTTCGTTCAAGCTATTAATCTCGTCTTTTTTTTACAGTGCGAATTTAGAAAATTCACCAGGAACAGCAAGGTAGGTTGAAGACCTTTTTATTTCTTTTTTTCCGTTTATTTTTTCTTGATAATTTTCATGGTAAATTTATATACTCTCTGTTTATATACTCTCTGTTAGAAAGTCTCATCATGTTTAAAATGTGTCCAATGCAATGATTATCACGATTTCGGACAGCATCATAACTTATATAAGTAGAATTCGATTAGTATACTGATGCAAATGCTGCAATCTGACTTATTCACGGAAACGTTGCCATAGCAATTTTACCGCTGAAATTTGCGGCCAAAATTAAGGAGTAATTTGTCACCATAATATTATGGTTCATATTGTAGAAAAATAATTAGAATTCATGATTTGAAAGAAAATGTACCATCAACTCACAGAAATTCCGAGCTCAAAATCTAATTATTGCAAAGACGGTTAAGAGGGGGCTAGTCGCAGGGACTAGTCCCCATGACTGGTCATCACACACATAACACACAAAGGGACCGGCTAGTCGCACGGATAAGTCCCCTATAGTGATAACACGAAGGGACTACTCGCAAGGACCGACCGCTTTGGTTTCTGATTGTTTGTTTGCTTGTTTGTTTTTTTTTATTTTGGTCGCAGGGCTAGTCGCACAAACAGTACACATGAGGGGACAAGCAAAATTTCAAAGAACTAGTTCCTGCGACTAGTCCCACGAATTCAAACTAGTTTGAGTATTCATAATAACTAAAACATCACATATTTATCTCAACAGATACACGAGCAATAACTTCAAACATGCAAATAAAAAAGAAGTGAGAATTCAACTTGAATTTGAAACATCTTGACAAGATGTTTTCGTTTCCAGAATGTATTATCTGGCTTGCTGTGGGCTTAACCGAGTCCGTCGCTATAGTAACATTTAACATCGTAACATTAATTGTTTTTATAAAAAATCGTAATCTCCGCAAGCGTAGCACGTGCCTGGTTATAAATTTGGCAGTTGCAGATATGTTGGTTGGAGCACGTGCTACGTATTATTTATTCTATAAGGTTGGAGCAGAATGTAATGTGTGGAAAGACAACTCAAATGATCCCTGGGCAGGCTATGTACTAGAAACACTCCTTCGCTTGTTCTTTGATTCCTCTCTAACAAACATAACAGCAATCTCTGTTGAACGGCTGCACGCGACGCTGCGGCCGTTCAGACATCGCCTGATTAAAAATTGGGTTTATGCATTAATAATTGCCATTGTCTGGGTTACGGCTGGGTTGGTATCAATTGCTCTGACAGTTTTATCGAAATTTGAAGGCCGCAGTTATCGTTATTACTTATCGAAATCATTCCAAGCAATTTGTCTATCAGTTATTTGTATTTCCTACGCGACCATTATTATTAAAGTCCGTTGTGGATCGCAGCCTCAACACCATGGTGCAGCCAGTAGAGAAAGAAAACTGACCATGACATTGTTGGTCGTGACTGTGGTATCTCTGGTGTTGTACCTACCAGATAAGATATACCACCTTCTCGATTCCACCACTGACATTATTAGTGCAATGTCCAAATTGAAGTCTGAACGGTTACATAATATACTGAATGTTTTATATTATACAAACTCGCTTGTAAATCCTATACTTTACGCTATCCGCTTGCCGGAATACAGGTCAGCTGTACTTGCACTCTTTCGCGGGCCACCTCAGCGACAAGCTGCAGTTTTTCCTCTTTACGACATGTAATTCAAATACAGTGGAACCCCGCCTTACGGCCACCTCGTTAATACGGCCACCTCGTTATTACGGCCACTTTATTTTGTCCCGGCAAAACGCCCATACATTTTCTTATAATAAAACCCCGTTTATGCGGCCACCCCGTTAATACGGCCAACGGCCACATTGTGAAATCCCAAACTATACAATTCTTTACAATTTTACCTCGCTAATACGGCCACTCGAACCAAGTACCCATTAATAATTGACCAAACAAAACAAATTCAGTGCTTGAGAAACAATATTAAATGATAATATTTTATTCAAAACGCCTGCTTAGCGAAATTACTAAGCGTATAGTAAAAAGAGAATAAATAAAACGTTTTTAACACGGCTTGTTTTTTTCTTGCGACTTTCTTCTTGCTCTTTGGATCTCTTTGAGCTTTTCTCCTCTTTGTGAACATCTCTTACAGAAAGATTGTTCTCAAGGTCCAATAGATTCGTTAGCATTTTGATGTGGCTCTGTTTAGAAATGCAATTGTGATATGTATCTGTCAAGACGTCACTTGAAGTAGACCAGTCATGAAATTTGACCCTACCCCGTTAATACGGCCACCCCGTTAATACGGCCAAATTTTCATGGCCCGTTGGTGGCCGTATTAACGGGGTTCCACTGTAATATGAAGCACTATTTCCTTCCAACTAATCCCCTAATTGTTTGTGAAGTGGTTACTTGTACAGTACCACCTCTAGAACCTTTTAGCATTAAAACAGATACTATACATGATCAGTTTTAGTTTCACGTCTACTAAGTTAGTGAGCACCAGAGAATAAAATTTGAAGATTATTAAATGAGACTGGCAAAATCCCTTCTGTTCATTCCAGTAATGATATGGTATACTTAATGTGTTTCCAGTGCATTTGCTATAAGTTGAAATGCAGATATTATTAATTTGATATTTTCTATTTAGTTCCTTAATTTCGTCCTTTGATACTGAACTAAAAATATTGTTTTCATTTTGTACAATTAATTAAGATAAGTTACATCTTTAACAAAATATTATGTAAAGTACTATCTTTGTTAATATCATGGGTGACAAATTACTCCTTAATTTTGGCGCGAAATTTCAGCGCTAATTTATAATTTCACAGATGAAATTACAAAATTGCCATGGCAACGTTTCCCATGTCTCAGTGCCAAGATGGCGTACAGGATTTTAAAAGATGATCTTAAAGCTTAAACTTTGCATATTTCGCTTGAATTATACCTTGGCCAGTTTAGCGATAACATGAATGGCATGGAGCGGATTTTTAGCGTTTTACACGGGCGTCGTTTCCAACCGGTTCGTTCATGACGATACAATAAACAAGTTAAAAAACTACGGTTGTAAGCGTAATTTGTCACCCATGATATTAAAATGTAACCAAATGGTATACTTGTGAAATTAGGAAATAATTTCACTTGCGTTTTGTCAAAATGCTAATAATTTAATATTAGCGCCAGTTGAGGTAGTTAACTAGAAGAACCAAGGCACGAACCGTGAGGATAAAAGGCTTTAATCCCGCGAAACTAAACTGAACAAGAATGATACAACAGAACCAAGATGGCGGATCGTGAGAGTAGCGGGAGGAAAAGTCACGTGCAAAACCAAGTACCGCTGACCGGTACTGGCGCAGCTCTTCTTTTCTTTCGCCTTAAAACTAAGTGAAACGAGCAGCACAACAATTACAGTTCTGATATCCTAGTCTAACTGGAACTTATAATGTCAAAACTAAAGAAATCGCATTTGTGCGAGGTCCAGAACATAATCAAAAGTCATAATCAAAAGTCAGTGACGTAATCCGCAAAGCGAGCAGGTGGGCGGCATGAACGCGAGGTTCGCCGGGGTCCATCGTCTGATGATGGGTTAACCTCTACTGGCTCAGGGGCGGTTTCCTGAAGTACGTCCACATTGTGTGGTGCCTGGTCAGTATGGCTGTCGGAAGGAAGTCCAGGAAGGGCAGGTGGTTCCAGTTCCTGAGTGGGTGTGCTGCCTTGGAAGGCGGGCGCTGAGATGGCATCAGGGATGTCAGGTGGGGAAGGTGGAGGGTTCGGCTCCGGGAGTTGGTCATCTTCATCAGCAGAGTTGTCGGAATGGCGTCTAAGGGAAGCTGAGGGGTCAGACGTGGTGACTGGGACCCTGAAGCATTCTGATAACTTCACACGATACGATGAACTGCGCAGCTGGGACCCAATGAACTTCTTGATGTTACAAAACGGGGGATCAACAGACACGACAAGGTATCGGTCTCTAGCCCGAGACTTGTTTCTGTCGGAGTGGAGGTACACCAAGTCGCCGACATCAATCAGGGAGGAAGGCCTGGGTTGTCTTAGGGGGGCCTTGGAGCGCTCACTGTACTGGTGGTTGGCATGACGCTGTTCGTGTTGGGAGGCGATTAGGTTGTTGTCACCTAGGGGTATCTGAGCATTGGAGAACTGGTCTCTTTGGGTCCACATCTCTCGGGACGACAGTCCGCGGGAGCGGATGCGCGAGTTTAAGGCGGCTGTGGCTATGGCTAAGGTGAGGGATGAAACAGCTCCACCCAGTGGTTCTTGGCGAAGCAGCTCAAACTCGAGCTCTTGAATGGCTCTTTCTGCAACCGGATTCTTGTTGGGGTTTTTGGCGTGACCCAGCTCAAGTGTGATCCTGTGTTGGTGTAGGGACTTGTCATTCACTAGTGCCTTGAATCCGGGAGCTGGATCCGTTCGGATTATTGCGGGCGGGCCATCCATGGGGCGCATTTGGATGCAAAGTTGTATTAGTGCATCGCGTAAGGTTTGGTGTCGTTCATCCTGAAGTAGTTGAGAGGAAGTGTACGATGTTACGGTCTCTCGGAGGACTAGGATAAGCTGTCGAGAACGCTTAATGACATCAGCTGCAAAGGACTGACCCACTGAGTCGGGTGGTGAGGAAGTGGACTGCTCTACGCGTACGGTAGGTGTCTGACGCAAAGCGGCACAGGAATGACAGCCATCGGAGATATTCGCAATGGCCTTGTCAATATCTAGGGCATACAAGTAACGTTTGACCACCGTCTTAAGCTGGTGACTGGACGGGTGGTTCAGCTGTATGTGGAGTGCAGTCAGCAGTCCGTCCAGGACCTGGCGAGGGACAACAATGCACTCACGGGAAGGAGACAAGGGCTCGTGGCGCTTCACGACGAGAAGGCCATCAGATGCAACTGATGCAACTTGTAGGTACCTCTTCACATCCTTGACATTGGTCAGTTTCCTGGATGGTCGTGTACCCTGGATGAGATGGGAGTGGGTGCGGCGCAGATCAGGACACTCGGACTGTATTGCTAGCCAGGCAGGCCTGCTGGTAAAGGGAAGTCGTACATTTCCATCCAGAACATCTTGGACAGACGCCATTCGGACGACAGACTCCTTGGTACGCATGATGAAGGAGCACACCTGACAGGATTCCTCCTCACAGGGCGGAGCATTGCGGCTTGCGAAGTCAGATGGGAGAATTGCAGAACCTGAGACATGCCTGACAGAGGCTTGGTACCGGCTGACAACAGACAAGAAGGTTGAGACACGAGGACTTGCAGAGAACTCACCACGGCATAACTTCTCATATGCTTGCACACAAGGCTTACTGTCAGTGAGAACGCAGGTGTTCTTAGAAGATTGGACAATATAGGGACTAAAGTGTTTTGTCGCAGCTGCAATGGAGAGGGCTTCCACTTCACACGGTAGCCATGCTGTCTGTGCTCCCCGAAGCTTAGCGCTGAAGAAGCCAGCTAGGTGTAAGCTGCCTTTGCGTGTCACGTACAGGGTGGCACCTAACCCAGGTTCTCTTACTGCGCCGTCGGTCACGATCCACAATTGGTCATCGGGTCTGGGTAAGGTGATCGTGCGGGCAGAAGAGAGAGCACGCTGAGCATTTTGAAATGAGCTCCGTAGCTCATCGGTCCATACGATGGCTTCTTGTGACTGACGGCCGGCTGTTGCATCATCTAGTGGGGCAAGGTAAGCTGAGCATCGTGGAATCACACGGGAAAGAACCTTGTATGCTCCAACAAAGGATCGCATACGGCCAACTGTGTCTGGTTCGGGGCAGGAAGCAAGGGTGTTGACACGGTGGGAACTGGCTGTGAGGGTACCGGAATTCCAAATCCATCCGAGTACGGTGGTTGACTTGGGGTTGATGATCGTTTTGGATGCAGACAAACGAAGATCACATTTATAGAGAGCCTGTAGGACCTTTTTCCAGTTTTGGAACAGTTCCTGGGGAGTGTTGCCGCCGCAGTACAAATCGTCTGCAATTTTGGCGACGACACCGTCCTGCAGCAAATGGCCAAGTACACGGCACATGACCTCTTCCAGAGCTGTCTCAGAGCCGGGCATACCCATTGCAGAACGTGCATAGACACGAACTCCCTTGAAGGGGGTGGCGACACCACAATACTTCATTGATTCACGTGCCAGGGGTATCTGGTAGAATGCACTTGTAAGATCGGTGACGATGATGTGCTTCCACTGAGCGACAAGGCGTAATGTTGAGTCAACGTCTGGCAGTAAGGCGGGTTGTGGTTTGCTATAACGTCCAACATCAGCAAAGGCTGTGACAAGACGAGATCCACCGTTAGGTTTCTTTACTAAGAATGATGGGTTGAGGTATTCCACTGAGATGCCAATATCCTCAGGGCGTTTAAACACACCAAGCTCCTCCAGCTTGTCAAATTTTTCTTGGAGCTCCACAAGCTTCCCACGTGCATACTGTGGAAGGCGGCCCTTTCGCTGAGGTGGTTCGACTGGGCCCATGTTAACCTTGGCCATGAAGGGGCCCACAGCACCATTGTAACCCTTAAAGTTGGGGTCAAAGACCACATCGTACTCTTTTAGTAATGACTGAAATTGGATTCTTGTCTTCTGCGGGAGGAGATTATCAGGGTCAATCTGCACGGGGGAGGAATGATGAGTTGTGGACGGCTGAGGTGATAGTAGATTGTGAGGTGGGCTTGGTGTGGCTTCCTCTGTGGGTTCAAATACAGGACTGGCCTGACAGAAGTGCTCATTGCGTTTGAGTGTGTGAGGCACAGTTGATGTGTTAGGAATGCGTATTCTTCCTGCAACGCTTGAGACAATGTTCGGAGGGGGCCATACTTGAGACAACTTGAGCCTTCGGGCAGTCGGTGCATCTGTTCGGGGTTCAATAGCATATTCTGCGTCAGCTTGGGCGCCGTCAGGTAGCAGGATTTCCAGGAACTCTCCAGGCCAGATGGTTTGTGATGGTGTTGGGGCACGGAGTACGAATGCTCGGCGAGCAGCGGTGTTGGCCTCTGTTGGAGCAGTAGATCCATATGTGTATGTTGTGCCGTCGCCAAGGGTCACTTCTCGCTTAGCGGGGCGGACGGCAATATCATTTACCTCCATGAAGGGAGTACCAGCGAGGACATCAACATCTAGGTTTTCTACAACAAGGCCCTCAAACTTGAATTCTCTGTTGTCGCGTGTGAAAGAGATCCGTGTTTCACCAACTACGTGTAGTTTGGAACAGCCATCGGCCTGGTGGACAGACTGGGCACTAGGTATGATCTTGAATCCTAGATGTTTCACTAGAGAGTAGCGGATCATGTTACCGGTTGCGCCGCTGTCAATCGTCACTCGGATGACGTGGTGACCATGGAATACATCCATATATGGGGACTGACGGGTCTGGACTCGGTAGGCTACGGCACTTGAGCTAGGTTCTTCATCTTTGGCGTCACAAATAGGCAGGCCAGTGTCGAGGTTGTCATCAGCTTCTGATTCGTCGTCCAGGATGCCGAGTATCTGTCTGGCTTTGACAATATAGCGCCTGTCAGTGTCAGGGAGGTATTTGCACTCGCTCAGGAAGTGACTTACTTCCGGGCGGCCAGCCTGCTTGCACAAGGGACAAGTCTTCTCCTGACGAGGTCTTCGGCTAGACATGGGCTTGTATGCGACCCTACTACTCTGAGTGGGACGACGGTATTCAGTGGAGACGGCTGTGCGGAGGATTTTCGCATCGTCAGAGGCACGGATTTCATCCAAGAGAGAAGCAAGTGCCTGAGATATTTCAGGTTTGATGGATGCAAGGGTTTGAGATCTCAGCACCGTGCCATATCGTTGTTTGACGAGTCTGGGCAAGCTGGGATGGATGAGCTTTAGCCATGTGAGTACCACTAGGTTCTCCAGTGTCGGTGTCAGCTCCTCGTCCTCTGTTAACTGCTCGCCATGGTGGCTAAGGCTGTTGGTTCGAAGTAGGGAATCCTCGACGAAGGCCATTAATCGCTGGTATAAATCCTCGGGACGCTCGTCCGCAGCAAGGTGTATGTCCGAGAAGTCAATGAAATGAGCGCCTGTGACTTGAAAACCAAAGTGCTCTCTAATGGTCTGCCAAATGAACTCGAGGGAGGTCGAGTTTTTCACTAGGGTGCTTCGTGAAATAATGGGGCAGTAATTCGCGATCTGTCCTAGCATCAGCTCGAGGAAATTGGTTTTCTGCCGTGCGGTGAGGCGTTTAGCGGTCGGTACAGATTCGCCATCGTCGACGAAACCTCTCAATGGCTGGGCTTTAGTCTTCTTTCGCCACGTAACTCCCTCGGCTAAGAATGGAGCGAAGTTACTGTCCAAAGATAACGTGTAGATCAAGTTCTGCTTCCAGTTCTCGAAGCTGTTTATAGTTTCGACCTTGGAGAGACACCACTGTTTCGGTGCCCTGTGGGTAGATGCCATGTCGTATGGTATTTGGAACGTGTTGTCACAGCGAAGTGTTACGCTGTTTTGGCTCTATCGTAGAAGGTTTACGAGTGGCTTTCAACGGAAATAATGGCTTGGGTCGTACAAACGCTGCCACCACGCCAGTTGAGGTAGTTAACTAGAAGAACCAAGGCACGAACCGTGAGGATAAAAGGCTTTAATCCCGCGAAACTAAACTGAACAAGAATGATACAACAGAACCAAGATGGCGGATCGTGAGAGTAGCGGGAGGAAAAGTCACGTGCAAAACCAAGTACCGCTGACCGGTACTGGCGTAGAATTTTGACAAAACGCGCGTGAAATTATTCCCCAATTTCACTCGTCACCATTTGATTACCCATACTAATTTCTAAGGCTATTCTTTCAAGAACAATACTTCTTTTATTCATGATATTATTGTCAATGATAATTATTTATGATATGTTAACAATGTTACAATACATCATTGAAGCTTGATAGATGTTCAAATGAAAAACATATCCAAGCTTATTCAGTGTCATAATACATCTTTGATTATATTATTTGCTGTAAATGATAAGATAAATAAACACTTTCTGATGCTACAATTGTTGGAATTTTTAATTAAAAGTTGTTTTAAATTACTTATTTTTATAAAGTTCTTGTTTACAATTTAATCGCTCACCCTAACCCTTTTACCACAAGTCATCTTCCTCTGGTGACGTAAACCTTTTTAACAACAATACACAGTTCGTGCAGTTCGTTCGGTCCGTGAAGTCCGTGAATAAATACGCGCCCAGTACCATTTGTGTATTGTTGACTTTAAGGCAGAAATTGTTCGGGAATATCTCCGGCGCTGATTCACAATTTTAAGGTCTGTATTTTTTCAATGGCTGCGTTTAGTTTTCTCACTGTGTTTACAATGTTACACTCTCAATAATTATTCCCTTCTGAATTAAAGCTTTTACATCAATGGCTTATACACTTCATGGAATTAAAATACAATAATACTGTGGTTAATTCTTGGCGCGCTATACCGTATTGTAATACATAGCTTGTAAGTAAAAGTCACGCTGTGACGTCACAGAAAGTGGCAATTTGGGTTGCGTGATGTCGAAATACAATTCATTGTTATCAGACAGAAATTAAACTGCAAAAGAAGTCACGAGGGATCACCCTCCGTGATGCTCATTAAAAATTATAACAAGGCTAATTCACGCGCTTTAATTTTCTGCAAAAAAAAAATAAAAAAAAATAAAATAATAATAATAATAATAATAATAATAATAATAATAATAATATATTTTTTTTAATAATAAAACTTTATTGAGGACTTTCCATACAAACTTGAATCTACTTGAATCTTGAATCTAATAATAATAATAATAATAATAATAATACTAATAATAATAATAATAATAATAATAATAATAATTTTTTTTTTTTTTTTTTTTTAATACTTTATTGAAAACTTTTCATGCAAACTTGAATCCTAGGTGTATGTGGCTTAAAATAAAATATACAAATTTTGTTTTTCCCTAAGTTTGTTCCATGAGATAATTTCAGTAAAAATTTCAATAGCCTTCCTACATAATAACACTCTGAAAGCTTTTACATGCTCTATTCATACAAACTTGAATCTTAGGTGTATCTGTTAAAAAAATATATGTACAAATTTTGTTTTTCCTGACGTTCTTCCCATGAGATAATGTCATAAAATAAATAAAAGAAATAAACTATTAAAACCTATTTGAACAGTGTTTACATGATAGCTCCCTCCTGGGTTTCAACGTCAATATCAATGTTCTTAAAGTCACAAAAGGCTTTCCTTCTAGCTCTTGAACCTCTTAGGCAGATTAGTGCGGATCTTAGTAAAGCGAAGGATGTCCTTGCTCTTATCCAGGAGATTGTTTTAGCATAATGTTCTCCTTTCTTGATGGAGATCAGCTGCGCCAGTCTGGAATGGTATTGCAAGCACTCGTTTCCCATGCCGCCTGTTGACGTGAAAATAAGGGGTGTAAAAGTTCCTTGTTCGATAATAATAATAATAATAATAATAATAATAATAATAATAATAAAAAAAATAATAATAATAATAATAATAATAATAATAATAATAATAATAATAATAATAATAATAATAAAAATAATAATAATAATACTAATAATATTAATGCGGGTCGCCCACTACCTCTCGGAATGAGTTACTTCATTGGTTCTTAAAACAATAGATAACAAGTCATAACAATGCCCCTAGCACTGAATAACAATAAAGGTTGTGTTTACAGCGGGCGAATGAAAATATACGGATCCCAGAGAGGTAGTGTCTTACTGAATAATGCACGCGCTTTAATTTCCTGCAGGGACATTTTAAGTTTTTGCTAAAATAAAACGACGAGGATGGGATTCGAACCCACGCGTGCAGAGCACATTGAATTAGCAGTCCAACGCCTTAACCACTCGGCCACCTCGTCACGTGGAAATTACAGTTGCGAAGATAAGCATCTATCTCTTAAAGTTACACAATAAAAAGAAATAGGATTAGTTATATTAACAGTCCAGTTTTTCCTCAGAAAAGGGTACACGTGTCACGTGATTAACTCATTGTTCCCTGAAAATTAAGAAGAAATTCGATGCGAATTACCCTATGTCCCAAAACTCTACGAAATATCACGCTACCAGGATTACATCCGGGTTTTTTAATGTCCCAACTCAGAGCTCACACATTCAACATGGCGGGCTGTGAGTGGAAACCGTGTTCCGAAGGTTTTAAGAAACAAAAAACGTGCTGATTTTTGGATCTTATTATTCAAGATGGCCGTCGCCTCGGCGATGTTGTAGAGGTGAGTTGATTTTCATCGCTTTATTTTTTCATAGGCACCCGATTTTTTCATTTTCGGAACCAATTTTGTCCGATTGTACTGAGTCTAATTCACATTTACCCGCAATGTCAAACGTGATAGGACCCTTGTTTTTGGGACAGGTCTGTCTAGACGGCAAGCGAGTGGGATTCCTCTCTTGCTTCCCTGTACTCAGTACCCGATCACACCGTTCCTAATAGTAGCAATTTTTATATAAAGCTTTTTTGTGTTTTTTTCTAATCTCTGTGAAGTGTTGCATTTGTGCCAGAAACGTGAAAAATGATAAAAGAAGAAAAAAAAGTCAGAGAGTACTTGGAAATTATAATTGTGGTTCAACACAGCCCAAATGTCCATCCGCCGTAAATCTGTATATCAGCCAATAGAGATTACAACTGAGTCAGATTTTGCTGCATGGGCTGTTCACTGTGATACCTGCATCATGTGATATCTGTACCTTATTTTTTCCAAGATTGCTTCCATTAAGCAACAAAAAACTATTTACGGATTGACTGGGGCATGTGTCTCACCAAACAGGCAAAAATGTCGTCATGGTTAACCTATCTAAGGGAGGGACCATTTGAAAAGGAATAGCTTTCGACCTCTTGCTTAGCTTCGGCCTTGTGCAGGAACAATCTCAACTTTGGAGAGATCTTATTTTTTCTACACTCCCAAATAGTTATCTTACCAAGAATTATCCAATAATTTAATAAATTGTCCGGAAAAAAATTCCTGCAAGGAAAAACCCATTGAAAAAATTCATGCACAAGATGGGTCGCATCTTGATATTAAACCAGAATCATAATTCTTCTCAAAAAGTGTTCCAACATTCACCAAATGGCATTAAAGCGTATCTAGATTTTCAAAATTTTCCCGGGGGAGGATGCCCCCGAACTAATCTACGAAAATGGGCCTCCCACTCATTTTATTGCAGCAGGGGTAATTTGCCAAACGCCAGCCAAATGAAGAATACCGAACGCCGAACGCCGAACGCCGAACGCCGAACGCCGAACGCCGAACGCGAAACAAAATCACCGAAACAAGCAAAACCCAACCGGAGTACTATTTCCGGCTAACCGGGGTGTACCTTCCACTAGGGTAGCCTAAGAAGCACTCGGGTTAGCTTGAATATTGCCCAGGTTAGCCTGTTTACGGTTAGCTCTCAACTATGGTAATGCCTTTTGCTGGTTTCGGTGATTAAGTTGCGTGTTCGGCGATTTGCGTTCTGCGTTCGGCAAATCACCCCTGCCGATTTTAATACATCAGTGCTAACTTTTGGGCCCCCCTCACCTCAAAATTCATTCCTACGGTCCTGACATGTATTAATTACACAATATCTGTAAGCTGCTACTTACTTATTATTTCATAAAATAAATAGAAAGCAACGTACAAGTACAAGCTATGTATTTCATAAATCAAAGTAACACTGTTTTAATTAATTCAATAGCAAATTGTGCATGAAGCAGATTTTATCAAACAAAATTCGTGCATAGGGCTGCAGTCAAAAAAGAAATTTCTTGCACAAGCAATGGGTCAAAAATAAAAACTTATTGCAAGCCAAAATCCTCCTAAAATCCTCCTAGGACCCATTGCTGTGCTTACTTTTAAGGCATTGAGGGATGCGCTGCCTCTGGCAAAAAAAAAAAAAAATTGGCCTGCAAAATTTTATTTTGTTTTGCTCTTTTGGCAAGCAAGAAAACCTAAATAAACGCGGATCTACGACTTTCCATTCCAAACTCGTTGTGGCAAGTCAGTCAAAGAAAACCTTCCAGCCTGCCATACATTTTTTTAAATTTTATTTACGCAAGGAAAACGTCTCGACAGCGGAGTATGGACGTAAATAGTTTAAGCGAAGAAGTAAATTTCAATGAAAACCTAATCGTTTCGGCAGTACAGCCTTCAGCAGTAGTAAAAAGTGAAAATGAAATTTTCATGACATGACTGATTTTCATGGTTCATTTTTTACTTCTTATGTAGGCACTACTGCCCAAACGTTTCGCATTCCTTTTAATTTGACAGTTTTCCATGTGTTCATTTCAATTAACGCTGCGTTGGACAATTACTTATATTTCGTAAATTTGGGCTAACTTAGCGCGTGCATACTGAAGTAGAAAATATCGTCGACAGCTCAATTCAGCGCAAACGAAAAGCGTTCATATATTTTGTCTATTTTATTTTATCGTTAGCATTTTTTCGCAGAAAACGTCGTCCATACATTCGTTAATCTGTTTTGATTTCGTTTCTTATTTCTCCTTGTATATATATTTTTTTCATTATTATAATTCCTTTTTAGACGCAAGCTGGTGGCGGATCCAGACTTTCAGCTAAGGAGGGGGCCCGCTTTTAAAGGCCCGACTATAAATGTTGAATTCTGCGAAAATAATTCCGGCACTTCAAAGAAAATGCGCGTTTTCCGAAAAAATACGGTGGGGGCCCGGGTCCCTTCATGGGGCCCCTTCCCTCAATCCGCCAATGCAAGCCTTCCTTTTCTGCATTTTACTCAATAAAAATTCATATCCACTTTCTTGGAAAACCTTTAAAAAGTTAACACAACCTGTAAACGCTTTTCCTGTTTTCGTCAGCCATATTGCTAAGAAGCTTCGTGAAATTCTGTGAAACCAACTTTGTCGCAAACTAATTATTAGATCCTAAAGGTTTTCTTTTTGCCATCTTGAACAGAGCAGTTGAGTTTAATAATAAGTGTTTAATATGCATACAGCTTAACATATACATGTATGTCAAACTATTTTTAATGAAACTTCCATTATTCAGTTGATCTAGTGTATTCAGCCAACGCTGAGAAGTTTGTTGAAAAGAACGTCTGATAAAACCCATTTCTTCGATTCGACTTAGGCCCGGTTCATACGTCGGATTTCTGCCGTGTCGAATTTAATTCAATTTCGTGCGGCAGAAATGCGACTGTTGATTCATACGTAGCGCTTGTGTCGCACCTAATTTAGAGGCTATTCTGCAAG
Source organism: Meandrina meandrites (assembly GCA_963693305.1). Taxonomy (NCBI): domain Eukaryota; kingdom Metazoa; phylum Cnidaria; class Anthozoa; order Scleractinia; family Meandrinidae; genus Meandrina; species Meandrina meandrites. The sequence continues at coordinate 51,686,774 of OY855904.1, read as the reverse complement.
TTGTGTTTACTGGCTAGCCGAACTATATATCCAAACGCAAGATATGTGTATTTTTTATTAGATTCGACAAGGCAGAAATGCGACGTTTGAATCGGTGTCGCATTTCTGTCGGATAATGCAACAAGACTAGTCGAACGTGCGGCAGAAATTCGACAGCCGATTCAGACGTTGAACTTCTGCCGCATTTAATTCGTTTAATTGAATTCGACACGGCAGAAATGCGACGTATGAACTTTGTCTAAGATACATGCAGAAAGCGTCAAGGAAACTTCTTGGTTATCTAACGTATGTCAAATTATTTATTCTTCATTGAATAATCAACTGCTTTACTATATCTAAATTCATCCAGGTAAAATATTAGGGGCGTTACAATCTCGGCAACTGGGATAATACAAGTTCGGAGTAGCAAGAAACAGATATTTGTGCTTGATATACTAATACGAAGGACTTTTGTTCTAACTATGACTTTATCGCTTCGGTATACCTTGCAGTTACAGCACAAGAACATTAACCCGGACTGAATGTGACCTGCGGCCCACTAGCAGAAGCATACATAAAAAGGCTTCTTTAAAACCTTTGTTATTACAGTTTTAATATAAAGGATAAAGAACACTTCAGAGGTAAGGTTTATTTGTTTAAAACATCGCTATATCGTAATTGCTTTATGCCTTAGTCGACGAAGAAAACGTTATCGCTGTAGTCTTAATTTAAATGTTTGCTTGATTTTCACTAAGCAATATTTTCTTAGGGTATCTTTTGCTGCGAAAGAAGACGAAAAGCAAGCTAAGGAGACTCAATATTCAGCACGAAGGAGTGCCTAAAGACAAGGTAGCTGAAACTTTTAGATTTACTTTTTAATCCGTACTGTTAATAAAGGCACTGGATTGTCGTATGTGAAAAGTATTTAAAGTTCTGACTGGAGATTGTTTTTCGCCACTCTCATCACTAAACGCAAAATATTTCTATCGGGGACAGTGTGTTGGGCTACGGCTGGTAGGTGTCCAACTCTGTTTTAAACCTCGAAGAATACTGATCACTTCCGCCGAGAAAGAACGGACATTTCTTAGTTTTTTGAAGACTCCTCCAAGTGTGAAAATCGGTAAAATTGATATGAATGAAAACAAAGTCTTTTATTGTGCAAATGTTCAAGGGATCTCAATTTTCCAATCATTCGTCATTCAGTTTATACCTGAAGCAATTTCCGTCCGTCAAAAAAATTGTAAAAGTTTCTGTGATATATTTTTCAAATTTATCAAAACAGTTTGTCAGCCATGTTTACGCGAGCGACTATGTCCATGCAGAAAAGTTTTATATCGAGACAGTTATAAAACCAAAAGGCCTTTCAAAGTGAGCATGTTTTTTTGAAGTGTTATACGAATTACAATTCGGTTTTATTTTATTTATCAATGAAAGCTTAGAGAGGGGGACACTGGGGTTTGCGGTATAATTGCGGTATTGGCCAATTTTTCATGCGGTATTTCGGTAATTTTAATCTTGAATTGCGGTATTGCGGTATTCTCCAAACCTGCCGGACAAGTTTTCTTGGTGTTTTGGTCGACGATAGTTGGTTTAAAAAATGTATCCTTCACATTTTCCGTCCATTTTTAGCCGTTTCTGGTCGTTTCGGAAGCAACCTGAAACAGCCTTATTTTATCGCACATTTTAATGAACAATTTGACTATTTTAACGACCAGTTTAAAGCCTTGTCATTGTTTCCTCGGTCCCACCGCTCGTTATTGCCTCTAATTTTGCCCTCGCGTCAACAAATTCGCCAGCTTTACAGGCTTACTATGAAATTGCGGTATTTTCCGGATTTTTTTTGTGGTATTGCGATATTTGCCAATTTTATTTGCGGTAATGCGGTGTTTAGCAACCCCCAATGTCCCCCTCCTTAGAAATGATTCTTTTTCGCCTGGCCAAGGAATCGTCATTCGACTCGACAAAATCGATCCGCTCGCAGTTGTCAGAGCGCTAAAAACATTCCAACTGAGTGTATGCTGTTCGAATTTGACCTCTCCTATTAAAAATTAAACTGCTTCCAAAATTCCTGGCTATTTGGGGGAAGATTTTCAGTTCCGACACGAGATGACGCACATGCTGACCTGAATATAGCTTTCGAAAAAAGGCCTGAATCGGTGTAGCTCGTCGGCTACAGTTAATCAAGCGCTTTCTTTTCATTGTTTTTTTTTTTAATATAAGTTCGTTCTATTCAGATAAAACCGAAAATAATTGAAACGGCTTATAGTAAGTGGCATCGATCGCGCGGCTCATGTTTGGCACGACGCCTGAGTGTCTCGTTTGAAAGCGATCTTATTTCGACTTTTAATTGCCAGCTAGTAATTTCGAAGCAGTTGTCACCGGCTGTGTTTCAGAAACTTTTGTTTTACGTACTTGTATATTTTTGAATATTGCGTTTACTCAAGTTTATAGCGCGAAGATCAAACTAAAACTGCCAAAGCCCCGTTCATTTTGGACACATGTCGGCTTATAAAAAACCGAACGGTTTTGTTATAGAAAGAAGCTAAAAAAAGCGAAGGGAGTTGTACTTGGTTATTATAAAATTTTGTAGAGGTAATTTAGTCAAGAACGAGTTTATTAATTAACTCGTTCTTGACTAAATTACCTCTACAAAATTTTATAATAACCAAGTACAACTCCGAAATTTTTTGATGTGTAGTTTGCGCAGTGAATTAAAGTAGCCTTGGATGAAATATTTCGAATTATACATTTAACAAACAAATTTAAAAACACTCCGTAAACAGTCGGTTTTGTTAACAAAAGGCTGCAAAAAGTTTGTTTGTGTGTGTGTGTGTGTGGGGGGGGGGGGGGGGGGGGTGGAGAGAAGGGGGTTGGGGGTGGCGGGAGAATTTGTGCTCTTCTGGCTACAATGTTTTCACTGAGTTGATAACAAAGTTAAATAAACTTGAACAGCCAGTTATTGAAATCGCGTGGCAAAGCTGTATTTTCTACTGTCGCCTTACTTTACGTACGATATATGGCTTGAATTTTAACGGATTGCGTTAGTGAAATAAAGAAAAGGGAAATATAGCTTGGGCATGCATTTGGAAAAACATATTTGAACGTATTTATAAAGGCCTGACGCTCTTATAAAAATTAATGAAGGCGAAAAATACTTGGACGGGCTGCGTCTACAGAAAAAATGAAATCAACATAATGTATGACCAGTAAATGTACGGAGGGTTTATCCGAAGCTCAAACTCATTCTGAATAAAATTCATAGCCTTCTTAAAACTTCATAATACATAGAACAACGAGGATGAATTTCTAAACTATTTGCAATTCTTTTGACATGCGACTGAGTATAGCTGCCATTTTTGAAGACGGATTTTCAAATAATATATATTCAACAAACCCTATTTTTTTGAAATAGAAAGTGTTTTTATTTTTTCTTAAATCCGCCAAACAGCTTTTCCTCCCGTTTACAAGAATGTCCTAATAACATTTTGGCGATTTCGGTGAAACTAATAAAGATCTTGATGTAAAATGAAACTAGGAAGGATGAACTTATTTCTTCCTTTCTTCATTACGCTCAATGTGTTGTAAAATATTTTGCCTCTTAACAGTAGTAATATACTCTTATTGTCAGATATAAAATACATTCTCGTAAAAACATTCGTTCTACATTTTCTTTACAGTACCAGTGTGAACTTACACCTCAACTAGAAAATTAAGCAGGGACAGATTTATGTTTACAAGGTAGGTTGAAGACTTTTTTCTATTTTTCATTTTACTTTTTTTCTGATAATTTTTATCGTAAAAAGTTTGTACCCGCTTTAAGAAACAACATTTTTTTGCCATTGACTGGGTCTTACCGTGTTTAAAATGACCAACATGTGTCCAGTGGATGGTTATTGCGATTTCGGAAAGCATTATAATAATATTTATTGCGAAGACGGTTAAGACCCTTTTACACCCTTTTTGTGCGTAGCTTGTGCAATATTTTGACGGGAATGGTAAATTACAGTTTCTGTTAACTGTGATTTGCTAACTTAACTTAAGTAGGCAAATACAAATTCAATAAAAGCACTTCAATACCAAGGAAAGTGCCATGAAGTGTCCATCGATTTAGACTTCGTGTTCAACCTTAGACGCGTTCCTTCTGTCTACGAAAAGGAAAAGATGGCTGTTGTTTGCTTTGGTAGGTCCAACAGATTAGTTCTGGAACAAAATGCGTATGCGTATTTCCGAATTTCATCGATGAAATATATATAATTTAAAAGAGACAAATATCTTAAAGAATATCAAGTTAAGAACTGAAATATGCCAGTACTCACGGAAGCAAAATGGTATCGGATACTTCTCCAGATTTATGAACTCAGATACTACGCGCACTCTGATTGGTCGAAAAGATAAAAAACCTATGTTCTATTGTACCGGTAAACTCCCGCTTAGGCCGCTTCCGACAAGGCAGCACTCACGTGAGTTTATTTGGTCTACCTGATGATTAAAACAGAGGATATGATTCTCATAAGTGATCATAATGAATATTTACTGAGGGTGGTTGGTTAGTGAATTTTGCCGCCAACCGCAGTTTCTAGAGAGAAAGAAAAACAAAAAGCAGAAACAATCATATGAGAATGAACACAACAAACAGTTACGCTTTCACCGGTCTGGAATAATATTTAATGACATGAAAATCATTTCATTCAACATTTACTCGAAAACCTTACTTGAAAGAAAAAGACTACCGCAAATTGGTCGCGATGAAGGCTTGCTTGAATTTTTTGATGGCAGAAACCCACGCTGTGTACTTGTACGCGGTTGAATTAATTCTAGTTTTATGGGCTTTTAGTGCTTTCCGTGAAGTCTGTCATTCGGGGAAAACGAAAAATTACGGAATAAATAAGTTCGAAATAAATTTTCCGAAGCAGAGTTTCTGGAACTAATAGTTATTCTAAGTAACTTCGGCAGTCTCTGAAGTTTGTAAACTTGCAAACTTTCTGGGCAGTCCTTTGCTTTCGGGATGAATGACTCTGGCCAAAGTTGCTAAATTTCCTCGAAAATTAACTTTAATTCCTGGAATAAGTTTTCTTCCGTTAACCGTTTGCCTTTTCCCCTCTTTATGACTTTCGCAGCTTTTAACGAAGTTTTAAACGTTTTCGTCCCGTCGTTTCGTGGACTTTGGTGTAGAGCTGAACCTGTGTTTTATTCTTTCAGCCCCTGTGATTGGTTTACCGCTTCATTTTGATGAACATGTTGAGAATAAGACACTTAAACACGAAATATAAAATAGATTCCCATTTCATTAAAACACTCGAAAAGCATGTAAATCACTCGCCTCACGGCTCGTGATTTACAAGCTGTTCTCGTGTTCTCCAAACATCCCGCGGGGTTTATTGCGCCGATAAACCCCTTGAAAGTGTGATCTATTGCTTAAATAGTGCATCGCTAACCTCTTAAAGCAAGCTTTTAACGAAAAATAACTCGCGCTTATTTTTGACGGTTTCCGCTGAACAATCGAGCCATAAAGGCAAAAGTAAAGGTACAAAAAAAAAATACTCGTAGCCTGTTACAGTAACAAATTGAATACATGTAATGTATACGAAATGATTCATATGAAAACTGCGGATGTCTATGAAAGTGACAAATGATCGTCGCAGTGAATAAGGAATAAAAAAGCCTGAAAAATATTCAGGGCTTCAACGGGATTCGAACCCGTGACCTCCGCGATACCGGCGGTGCTCTACCAACTAAGCTATGAAGCCACACATTGGGAGTGAGGTCAATTGTGAGTTTTATCTGTACAAACCTTTTACAGTAACTAACAGAAACGTCACCATTCGTCTCTTCCTCATCGGGACTGCGGCGCTTATTCGGGGTCGGCACTTAATATTAACAATTTGTCCCACAAGCGGCGCTTATTCGAGTACGGTGCTTACTCGGGGGCGGTGCTCATTCGAGTAAATACGGTATGTTACTCATATCTTGCATTCTGCAGAATAGTCGTAACACTAATACATCACTCATTTCTCTCAACAGATACAGGAGTACACAACAGCATTAAAAATCAAGTGATAATTTAAGATGTTTTCGTTTCCAGAATGTATTACCTGGCTTGCTGTGGGCTTAACCGAAAGTGTTGCTATAGTAACACTTTACGTCATTACAATAATTGTTTTCATTAAGAATCATAATCTCCGAAAGCGTAGCACGTACCTGGTTATTAATTTGTCAGTTGCAGATATGTTTCTTGGAGGAATTGCTACGTATGGTCTATTCTTTCTGGTTGGAGCAAAATGTAATGTCTGGAGGTACAACTCAATTAAACACTGGGCACACTATGTGCTAATTACACTCCTCACTTTGTTCACCCTTTCCTCTCTTACTAACATAGCAGCGATTTCTGTTGAACGGCTACACGCGACGCTGCGGCCGTTCAGACATCGCCTAATTAAAAATTGGGTTTATGCATTAATACTTGCCGTTGTTTGGGTAACGACTGGGATGGTTTCAATTGCTCTGACAGTTTTATTGAAATTTGAAGGCAGCAGTTATGTTTATTACTTAGCGATATCGTTCGAAGCAATTTGTTTATTAGTTATTTCTATTTCCTACGGGACCATTATTATGAAAGTCCGTTGTGGATCGCAGCCTCAACACCATGGTGCAGCCAGTAGAGAAAGAAAACTGACCATGACATTGTTGATCGTGACTGTCGTATCTCTGGTGTTGTACCTACCAGATTTGATATACCACCTCCTCGATTCCACCACTGACATTATTAGTGCAATGTCCAAAACATCGTCTGAACGGTTACATAATATACTGAGTGTTTTATATGTTGGAAACTCGCTTGCAAATCCTATATTATACGCTATCCGCATGCCAGAATACAGATCAGCTGTACTTGCACTCTTTCGCAGACGACCTCAGCCACAAAGACAAGTTGCAGTTATTCCCCTTAATAACTTGTAATGTAAATACTACGAAGCAATATTTCCTTTTTCTAACAGGCTTTGTTACTTTGAGATTGAGATTGTAAATGGATGAGCGACGAAAAATAATTACCTTTTTAAGGTTGAATTGAAACAGATATAAAGACATTAAGATAGATTCACTGAATTTATTTTAAAAAAAGTCTAAATTTTTCGGTCGAGGCAGAACCCAAACTACCGAGACTGAATGTTTATTTTTTTTCATGTTTTGAACCTGAAATGTTCTTATTACGTGACCTAGACTTATTGTGCTTCGTATCAAAGCTACTTGATACATGTCTGCTATTTTTAAACAACGAAAATTAAATATAAATTCACGTTACAACTACCACCGTCGGTTGACGGCCAATGAAATGTATGCGCGAAAATTTCCCACTGTTATAATTTTTTTTGGTAGAAATGCAAGTGTTATATGATATTATCCATTTAAGTTCATAAGTTTTATCCTTTGATATTGTACAACGAATTTGTGATTAATTTTTATATCCCATATACACACTGGCAAAACATGTCTAATTAGACCAGGTTTTAAAAAGATGGAAACCAGGAAAAAAAATTGAGAAAATGAATTTTAAATGGAGCTCAAGTAAAGCTTCTATTTCTGTTTTTATTGTGCTAAATTTGAAATCGGCAAACATCAGTTGGCAACTTCTATGAAGAAACCTATTTTAAACCGTCTTTAACTAAACAGTATTTAAACGTGTTTTAGCTTTGGTGTGAATGGAGTATTAGAATATTTTGTTTTTCATTTAGACAGACAGACGGACAAAACAGCATTTCAGTGTGTTTGTGTGTGTGCGTGGGGGGGGGGGGGGGGGGGGGGATGGGGGGGTATAACAACAGTCATTTATTCCCTTTCTAAATCTTGTAAGGGTTAATGGCTTACGTACTTCTGAAGGCAGTCGATATAGAACAGCTCCGGAATAACCAAAACTGCGCTTAAGAAAATTTGTCCTAGGTTTGGGTATTAGAAGGATGTTCTTAAAGTTACGAATACTGTAAGAAAAATCACGAACAGAGAACAGATCTTGCATGTAGGGGGCGTTAGTTTGTTTAACGTTTTGAACATGATAACCGTTTTTGTCGGTTCGGCAAACTGAAACCCTGTCCCATCCAAGCATCTCAAGAAGGGGATCCACATTAGAGTCATAGCTCGATTTCCTATCTATCCTAGCAGCAAGGTTTTATAGTTTTTTGCATTTTATCTCACAAAGTTTGGCTGAGACCATCCCATACACTACTGTAGAACATAAAGTGAGGCTCGATTAAAGCTTGATAAATTTTTGCAGCTGTGTCGATGAATGGTCCCACGTGCTTCTAGGCCCCTATTGCTGAGGAAAGTTTTATAGAGATATTATAAATATGCCTGGACCAGGAAAGGGTTTCATCAATTTCGTCTCCCTAGATATGTGCACGGAAAGAAACCCCAGCTTGGGTTTGCAGCCTCTGACGCGAACCAATGATCATAAATTAGTTAAGTTAATAACTCTGTTATTACCTGTAATAACATGTTATGTAAGGTACTGTTCTTTTATTTATATTCCATAATATGATTATAATAATACGATTATGATATTTTGTAAATGATGTTATAATACATCTTTCAAACTTGATAGATGTTCAAACCCATACTCAGTGTTACAATAGATCTTTGATTATATTATATGCTGTAAATAATAAGAAAAAAATAAATACCTGCTGAAGCTAGAAATTGTCTTTTTTTTGTGTGTGGAATTCTTAACTAAAAATAGTACTTTACGAAGTTCCCTTATTGCAATTTTCTCATACCCCCTAACACTACATCCGCAAGTCATCTTCCTCTGGTGACGTAAACCTTTTAACAACAATACACACTTCGTCATGTTCACGAGAAATTGAACTTGTGATGAATGAAACACATCCTTATGATCTTAACACTGTTGGCAACTTACAAATAAAAGACCTCTTCATTCAACAGTCTTACACCTTCAGCAAATTGTTCGACATAAGCAGTAAAGTGATTCATGAGCCGAACATGTTGCCTAGTAGATGCTGGGATGAGTAATTTGATATTAAACAATCTCTGGAACTTGCAGAACACTACTTGCAATACAGTAAAGTCTTCCTGTTGGAATTCCTCGATTTAGTGTCGATTATTTACACCCCTCCATGCATTTTCCTGTCATAAATGAAATTATCTAGTGAAGCAGGGAGAGTGTTTCATCACATTTCCAAACACCGAGAAAAGAGTTGAAAATACGACGCGTAGCGGAGTATTTTTGACGAACTTCGAGGTGTTTGGACATGTGATGAAACACTCTCGCGAGTGGTTGACATATCTTTTCAATCGAAACTAAAACTACGGAGAAAACAGAGAAATAAAATCTTAAAAATCTATGTTAATTAAGAACAGATTTCAAACCACCGTCACGGTTCTGATTTCCTTTGTGTTAACCAGGTGAATTATTAATGAGTTTGAGAAGGATGGAGTACATATCAGTGCTCTCTTGTATCAGCTCTTGAGGGTTGTGCAATACACCGGCGCTGTAACGGTCCGTGTTTAAAAAATTTCAGTCCGTGATTAAATACGCGCCCAGTGCCATGTGTGCATTGTTGACTTTTAGACAGAAATTGTTCGGGAATATTTTCCGGCGCTGATTTATATTTACTATACTGTATTTTCCAATGGTTGCGTCAAATTTTCTCACCATCTCGTTTTCAATGTGACACTCTCAATACTTATTCCCTTCTGAATTGAAGCTTTTACATCAATGGCTTATACATTCCACGGAATTGAAATATAATAATACTGTGGTTAATTGTTGGTGCGTGGGAGGCGCGGTGGCCTAATGTTTAGTGCGCTGGATTCCGGATCGAACGGTCCGGGTTCAAGCCCTGGCCGGGGCACTGCGTTGTGTTCTTGGGCAAGACACTTTACTCTCATAGTGCCTCTCTCCGCCCAGGTGTATAAATGGGTACCGGTGAATTTACTGCCGGAGGTAACCCTGCGATGGACTAGTATCCCATCCAGGGGGGAGTAGAATTACTCCCAGTCGCTTCATGCTACGGAAACTGGGATACGCTCCGGCCTGACGGGCCACTAGGCTCGTATGCAGACTTTACCTTAATTATTGGCGCGCTATACCCTACCGTGATACAAAGCTCTAAATCTAGCTCATAGTTATAGATCGTTTTTACCTGACGTCACGGCGGCCATGTTGATGGATCAGAACAATAGACTTCCTTTCCGTTGGGAACTCAACTCTCTTTTATTCTGCGCAAACATTCTGTATTGTTTGGCCCACCAATATGGCGGCCTTGTCACGTGACTGAAAACCATCTATTTGTGATCTATTGCCTATGTAATTTGTAATTAAAAGCCCCGCTGTGACGTACCAGAAACGATTCGAGTTGAGTGATATGGAAATACAATAGACTGTTATCAGACAGAGATTAAACCGAAAAAGAAAAAAAATATAGTTAAGTCACGAGGCACAATGAACTATAAAACTTGGCTTTACATGATGTTGAGTATTAATTTTAACGAGGCTAATGTGCGCGCTGTAATCTCCTGCAAGGGACATTTTTATGTGAAAAACAGTTGGGACTGGTTGCCCAGCGGAAGTAAAGGTATTTTCAACATTTTTGCTAAAAAAAGACGACGAGGATGGGATTCGAACCCACGCGTGCAGAGCACATTGGATTAGCAGTCCAAGGCCTTAACCACTCGGCCACCTCCTCTTCTTGAAGAAACAGCTGCTCCGAATATAGGCATGTACTGTATCTCTTAAAGTTGTACACCAGTCATGTTAAAAGCCACGAGCTTCTACAACTTCGTAAGGGTTTTAAGCGTGCTTATAACTGGGCGAGCTTATGTTCAGATGGTCCAATGAGCAACTGTTTGAATATAAGCTGAAGGGAAACAATTGTAAGAATCTGATAACTGATGTACTGTGAAAATTCCACTCTGATAAGTGATGTACTATAAGAATTCCACGTGGTCAAACATTTCAACTGTCGATTTCATCTGTACCCTAAAGTCAGGGTGTTGGATTCTCAGTTATCAGTTAAAATTTAGGCCATTTCTCAGCTATCAGTTAAAATATGAGCTATTTGTCATCTATCAGTTAATTTGACAGATCTCAGTTAACTTTCATTTCTCATTTGCTTTTGCTGTATTGTATCTTAGCAACGTTGTCCATCTCATTAGCCGAACAGTGTCGAGCAGCATCCGATGAATATTTTTGGCAGATTTAACACATACTATTTATGTTTTCCACCTATGAAGAGCTCTAAGCCATCTTCCTTAGAACCCTTTTCTCAAGGAATTAGTTTCAAAGTAATGTGGTCAATGATCCCTTCTGTTTTCAAAAGTTTGGATTGAGCAACATAGGACAGATAGTGAGAGGAGAAGAGTATCCTTACGAGACGCTAGAACTGGTACACAAAAACGGCACCCAAGATCTTAGAGGCTACCATCGCTTTTTACAAGCCACTGGTTGTCTGTGCCGATATCGTGGAAACATGGTGAGAAAAGAAGATTGGGGACAAGGCAAGAATTGCACTCTGTTTTTATTTGACAACGTGACCAATGGATGCGTGGACAGCAACAGGTTAAACCCAAGACAAGTAGGAGATCTACAAATAGTCCTGAACTTTGGAGCAGCTCCAAGTCTCAACATTATCATCATAGTGTACGGGGAGTTTGAGAACCTCTTGAAGGTAGACAGAAACAAAGAGGTGTTGTACAACAAGTACCAACCAGTGTAAGCCATGGAAAAAGTCACTCTGAATGAGGTACAGTTGGATAGCCAATAATCATCCTTCCCTGGCACCCTTCTTTTACGGAACAGTGGGCTGCGATCGATTACCCACCAAATCCGTCAAGACAGAAGCCATAGGTTACATTGTGAATACCGATCCTCACGACATGCCGGGTACATATTGGATTGCTCTGTGGACTTGTGGTAACATGTGCGAAGTGTTGGATAGTTACGCCTTACCTTTGGAAGTTTACCCGCAGACGACCGTACCTTTGGAAGAGTGGTTGAACACTCGCTGGAAGCACGTAGTGGACAATGAGCAGAGTCTACAATCCTTTAGACTTGCTACAAGTCAACCTCACGAGTTAAATAAGCGAGCGAGGCGAGCTGTTGGCAATCCTTGTACAGTAAGAGCTGCGGAGATTACGCGCTCATGTATCTGATCGATAGAGCCGAAGGACGTAGCATGGCTCAATTTAAAGCAAGATTCAAGAAGGACAATTACGTGTATAATGATCACAAAGTAGGACAAATGTTAAAGAAGTTAATCGTTAGGGAAATGACATGAAACAAACTGTGTAAAATGGAATGCCACCAGGATTGTAAAGCTTCCTTCTGTGGTGTACGACACCTGGCAAAATAAAATAAAGACGTGTTGAAATGAATATTGTGTTTTTGAATATTTTTTTCCACAACTCAGCGCTTTAAACCACTGACAAATACATTTTTGTGGCGCAGACTTAATTTCTGCATCGTAAGAACGAAATTGCAAGCTTTTACTGCATCGTAAGAACTAGCTACTTCTGTGTCTCTATCGAGTTATAGAAAAACGAGTTGGGAGAACAAGACCTTTTTCGAGTTCTCCCCCCTCGCGGACGGCTGTACACAGGCTAAGTTCTCCCAAACTTTCACAAGTGTTACTATACCTCGATAGAAACTCGATCATCAAAATGTAAATTTTCTTTGCTTGCTGGTGGTGGCTTTTTAACATGTAATTATCACTTTAAGGAATAGCGAATCACAGACAAGTTAGCCACGTTAATGAAATACTTCTTATTCAAAACGCGTGCCTTTTTGTTAATGTGATTTGAAAAGAGTTGCAATAACGTCAGTTCGGCGAAACACGATGGATTACAGCAAATATTTAATACCTATTTGAACTGGACGGTCGGTAAGTAAGAACAGAATATTCCAGAAGCTAATTACTTCTGCCAAGCTTAAGATAATTCGATGATAGAATTGCACCACTATCATCCATTGTTTACTGGCGCGTGCCATTTTGATAACGACCACCTGCCCTTGTTAATTAACATGCATGTAAACAACAGAGAAAGCAAAGAAGTCACAAGAGGAACTTATCAACCGAATTTTGTCTTGGAAGAAGAACATGAGAACTCGATAGAGTGAAGAACGAGCCCAGGGCGTTACGGTAAAGCCGCGGACTCGCAAATCTTTGAAAACTGGTATTGTTTGTCAGAGACGGACCGTAAAATATCGAGCAATGTTTGGTCGCTTTCGCCGTTTGGATCGCTTATGTTTTGAGTTTGAGATCTGACAGCTGCGGTCTTGCTGATCGTCACACTAGCTGCGGATTACATTCTTCCATTTTCTGTTTCTGTCAATCTTTAGTTTACTTTACACTCTGCAGTAACACGATATAATGTAAGTAATTTTTTTTAAAGACAACTTTTCGTGTACCCGAGGCATTGTTTATTGGCAGTTTGTAAGTAACGTGGTGCTCGCTTTAAAGACGTCCCCAAGCGTTTTGGTTTGGTAAAATAATTGTGTTACCTCTGTTTCTAGTAGGTAATGCGCGCTATACTACTGTTTACGAGTTTCACACTCACTGATAAATAAATTAAAGCGAGTCAAGGATAACTGAACAAAAGCTCAAGTTGGTGTGTAGTTACTTTACCTTTCTTTCAGTCCGTTCCTGGGTGTTTCGAAGTCTGCTCAGTCAACCCATCACAAAAAAGTTCGCGTTGTTGTACATGAATACTGATACCATAGCGCTTCACTTTGCATATACGCGTCGTAATATTCCTATGACACGATGTTAATCGACGGAACACAAATGAAAAGAAGCGACTAGTTACTTAATTCGGACATGCAAGACAACATTGATCGAGTTTTTATCACTTGCAAACGCCTGCAAAACAGTTCTCGTAACATGAACGACGAAGACACTTCATTAATGTATGAAAAGAGAAGCGGCTAGTCACCTAATTTACATGCAGGAAAGCACTGATCGCGTTTTATTCACATGCAAACGGCTCGTTTCCGATCCCTGTCAACTAATTAAAAAAAAATGGAAGGTGTTTTTATTGATGATGTCATTTGATGAGTACCTGTCAAATGAACCTTAAGCTGACCCATAAGACTACTGTTGTTTTTTGGGTGTTTGTCATTAAAAATAGTTTTAAAAACGCCGTTCTTGTTTGTGGCGAAAAATAAAGGGCTTTTTAGAGATTACTTTTTGAAAAATTGACCCTTAATCAGAAGGTCGTATTCATTCGACGCCCGCCTTACTACCATTATAAGAATCTGATGGTTCTACTGTTCCATTTTATCAAACGTTTCAAATGACGGTTTTGTCTGCACCCTATTTGTAACCTACCTGAGGCAGCCTGGCCGAGTGGTTAAAGCGCCGGACTTGACATCCGAAATTCGCGAATTCAAGTCCTGTTTTGATCACAAGGTAGATTTGTTCTCGGTCATCCCGAGTTCAACTCATCGGCTGCGGTTGTAAGTAGCCAACTGCTCTGCCTCCTGCCAGTTGGGATTCTTAACCATGTTATGTTAATTTACAATACTTGTTTCACATTTGCCCTGAAAAGCCCCAGTCGGGGAGTGGTCACTAATGAAGTATATTATTATTATTCAGTAAACTTATTCATTGTACAAAGTTCTGTGATGACGCTGGTTATCTAATATGGGAAATTTTAAAAAATGGTTAGGGCTCATCTCCGGAATCAGGGGCTTGCAACAGGCATTTTTATTTTAGAGACTGATTTGCACTTTAAAGTTGCGGCACTAGCAGACACTTTCGACGTCAACTGTAGAAAGTGTTTTTCTTTTTTCTTGTAACGTTATTCTCACCAGATGATAGTTGACCATTATTTTTCATTTGGTCGGACCTCAGTCAAACGTCTCACGCAGTTGTCTTTGTTTTCATTTGCATTGGGGAGAATTCCATTTCGGATTAAGAGCAATAAGAATATTCAAATAGTTCCAGATTTATGTTTGATTCCTTTAATTAAAAAAAATGCTCCCGAGCAGAATTGCAACAAAAGGCTAAGGAATCAACTTGAAGCCAAAGGGATAAAAAGCGAAGCCAAGTAAGATCCTCAACTGGCTGTACTGGCTGTATTCAAAGTCACGGTGGCCGAGAACTGGGCCCCATACTGTATACCTCTTTTATTAAGATGCAGTATGGGGGACTTGTATTTCTTACCTCGGAAGAATCAACGGAACTTGAAATTTCGCCCACAACCAGCCTTTAATAACATTCAGTGTACTGGTTTATATGTGTAAAGATATCGACTGGTCAACACTTTTTTGCCCGAGCAATAACGGAAATGGAGGCTCCATTTGCGGGCCCAGTTCTCGGCCACAAGAAATAGACGCAATTTTCTGTATTTAAGATGGTTTTTAATACTTTTCCATATGTTAAATCGCTTTAACATGTTAATCACTGGCTTAATCAGTGGGCTTATTTGGCCACCAGTCTTGAAAATCGAAGCGTTCAATGAGTGGACAGCGGTCCACAAGCAAGATTTTGGAAGTTTGGAAGTTGAACCAGTATGTAAAAGGGCTTGCAACTTTGTCGACCAAACATTGGTTTGAGAGGAAGAGAGCGATCCGCAAACAAATATCGAACAGCAATCCGTATAAAAATACGCTTTTTAAACGGAAACGGATTCGTGTGGACGGGCGAAAAAGATTCGAAAACAATACTTCGACGTGATTTTTTTTAAAACGGACGCGTAAAACAATATTCTGGTCGATTTTCAGATAAAATGGGTACATGGATCATGGATAAGGACGGGGACTTAAGAAAGGAAACGAGAAAAATATTGCAGAGAACTGAATTGTAAATACCACTTGTTTTCGAGATATCAGTGAAATATCTTTTTAGTGCAAACAGTAAGTACCTATTCTAATCACTCGATAGTCGTATTGTTAAGATGCTTCGTGAAATTCTCTGAAACCAACTTTCTCGCAAACTGATTATTAGATCCTAACTAAAAGGTTCTCTTTTTGCCATCTTGAACAGATCAGTTGAGTTTATTAATAAGTGTTTAAACACGGAGCGAGCCTATGAAAAGGCCCCGTCTAGCACTTTGTTGGCTTCAATTTTAAAAAGTCGTGTCAGAGTAACGGTCTTGAAAGAGAAGAGCTCCGCAAATTTTGCTTTTTAAATGCGATCCCAGGTCATTTGTATGCATTAACAAGCTAATATACAATATAAACTACAAATAATTTTTTCCATACAAGCTAAAAGAAAATTTAAACAGAAGTTATGCAATAATCCCGAAAATTCAAAATTGATGTCCACCACGCACAAACACTGGTTCGACATGAAAGCTCAAACAGATAATGCTGACCACATCAATGACAATCGTTTCAGTATTTTGTTTTTATGGGTCAAGGATTCAAACGACAAAGATAACTTATAAATGCTTTGGAAAAAATCTCTACATTTCGAAATTTGGCGAACTAGGAGCTACGCCCTTTACAAACGTTCTTGTTATACTATTGTGAAACGGGAACAATCACCAAATTCGATTTTGAAGCGACAAAATTCAAAACTACAAGTTTCGTTTGCTCTTTTGCTAGCTTTTATGTGGCATATCCTTGACTAAAACCTTATTCTTCAGTACTAAGCAGATTAAGATTTCAGAAAATGAATTTATAAATATTTATCTGTTTACTTGCAACGCATTTATCCAATGTAATTGTAATAGGCCATTTCCGAGTTGCCCTTTGCCTCAGTTTCAAAACGAGTCTACGTGCGAAACCATTGAAATGAAAATGACTTTGATTTGCATGAAAATGGACGTGAAGGTGAAAATCATTTTCATATGAATGGTTTCGCACGTAGACTCGTTTTGAAACAGAGGCAAAGGGTAACTCGGAACTGGCCTATTCAGTATCGGCGATAAGCTCAGGTCCCTTGCGAGCAGGAAATTCCGTGATTTCGCAGAACAGTGACTGATAGCTACAGGTATCTTTCACTATTTCTAAACCTGGCTTTCGATTGTTTGTACACAAACAACAAAACAGAGAATTTTATACACGTGAATCTTGATGGTATTTCTTGTACTGCTTTGAATCTATTTTTAGTTTAGAAAACGAGATAAGTCTGGATCACGCCACACCAAAAGCCAGTTGATTGCATTTCCCAACCAATGAAATCTTCTCATTGGAATTTGTGATTGGCAGGGATTGGCAGGCTGAACAGTTCAGCCTCTTTATATAGGATCGCTCCGTGTTTAATATGCATACAGCTTAACGTGTATGTCAAACTATTTTTTTAATGAAACTCTCATTATTCAGTAGATCGAGTAATTTCAGCTGGTTTATTTACATTATATAACCAACGGTGAGAAGTTGTTGAAAAGAACGTCTGATAAAACCCATTTCTTCGATTAGACTAAGATACATGTAGAAAGCATCAAGGAAACTTCTTGGTTATCTAAGGCATGTCAATTTTTTTGATTATTGTTATTATTGAATAATCGACTGCTTTACCATATCTAAATTCATCCAGGTAAAATATAAGGGGCGTTACAGTTTAGGCAACTGGGAGAACAAATGTTAAGTTGTCAAACTTACAACATATATTTGTGCTTGATATACGAAGGACTTTTGTTCTAACTATGAATTTTTCGCTTTAATGTATACCTTGCAGTTAGAACACAAGAACATTAACCCGGACTGAATGTGACCTGCGGCCCGCGAGCAGAAACATGCATAAAAAGGCTTCTTTAAAACCTTTGTTATTACAGTTTTAATACAAAGGATAAAGAACATTTCCGAGGTAAGGTTTATTTGTTTAAAACATCGCTATATCGTAATTTTTTTATACCTTAGTCGAAGAAGAAAATGTTATCGCTGTAGTCTTTAATTTAAATGTTTGCTTGATTTTCACTAAGCAATATTGTTCTTAGGATATCTTTTGCTGCGAAAAAAGGAGAAAAAGCAAGCTAAGGAGACTCAATATTCAGCAGGACAAGGTAGGTGAAAACTTTTAGAGTTACTTTTTAATCCTTATTGTTAATAAAGGCACTGGATTGTCGAATGTGAAAAATATTTAAATTTCTGGAGATTGTTCTTCGCATGTCTCATCACTACACGCAAAATATTTCACTATCAAGGACAGTGTGTTAGGCTAGGAAAAAAAGCCTGAATCTGTGTAGCTCGTCGGCTAAAGTTAATCAACCTTTTATTTTTTTTGTAAATATAAGTTCGCTCTATTCAGAGAAAACCGAAAATAATTATGCCCAGTGATCATGTTGAAAATGAGTAAACAGTTTGTAATAAGTGACATCGATCACGCGGATAATGTTTGACAGGACTGACGTCTGTCTTGTTTGAAAGCGATCTTATTTCGACTTTTAATTGCCAGCTAGCAGTTTCGAAGCAGTTGTCACCGGCTGTGTTTCAGAAACTTTTGTTTTAGGTACTAATACATATTTCTATATTGCATTTACTCATTTATAGCGCGAAGATCAAACTAAAACTGCCAAAGCTCCGTTCATGTTGGACACATGTCGGCTTAATGTATGAAAAGAAGCGGCTAGTCACCTAATTTACATGCAGGAAAGCACTGATCGCGTTTTATTCACATGCAAACGGCTCGTTTCCGATCCCTGTCAACTAATTAAAAGCCATGTCGAAATAAAGGGGCGGAGTTTTTATTGATGACGTCATTTGATGAGTACCTGTCAAATGAGCCTTAGGCTGACCCATAAGACAACTGTTGTTTTTTGGGGGTTTTATTATTAAAAATAGTTTTAAAAACGCCGTTCTTGTTTGTGGCGAAAAATAAAGGGCTTTTTAGAGTTTTATTTTGAAAAATTGACCCTTAATCAGAAGGTCGTATTCATTCGACGCCCGCCCTACTACCATTGTAAGAATCTGATGGTTGTACTGTTCCATCTTACCAAACGTTTCAACTGATGTTTTTGTCTGCGCCCTATTTTTACCCTACCTGAGGCAGCCTGGCCGAGTGGTTGAAGCGCCGGACTTGACATCCGAAGGCCGCGAATTCAAGTCTTGTTCTGACCACAAGGTAGATTTGTTCTCGGTCATCCCGAGTTCAACTCTGCCTCCTGCCAGTTGGGAATTTTAACCACGTTATGTTCATTTACAATAGTTGTTTCACATTTGCCCTGAAAAGCCCCAGTCGGGGGGTGGTAAATAATGAATTTCATTAGTATTATTACAAGATAAATATTTGCATCATTAAATGGGAACTCGGGAAAAAAACCGAGCACCAGACGGGATTTGAACCCACGACCCTCCGTTATTATTATTATTATTATTATTATTATTATTATTATTACAAGTGAAACCGGTAAAAACAATATATAATTATATATCCCATAGAAAACAGGTAAATGTGAAAATATCAATCAGTATGTATCAATTATGTATCAATCAGATCAATCTGCAGCTTACTTTCATAAGCAAATGCCTACATTGTACAGTTCCAGAAAATATCCATACCCACCCCAAGGATGGTCATTGGAAATTCCGAGGGGGATGGGGGTCTCAATAGCACAAATTTTTAAAAGAAAGTATGAAGCTAAACGGAAACCCCACGGGGTGGGAGGGTCAAAACCAAAGAACCATCCTTGGGGGAGGTATGGATATTTTTTGGAACCACACCCTGTGAAACCAAGCCTGTGCTGCAAAAAAACCTAGACACATTAACTTAACCTGGAGTAAAATTTATAGGCTGCAATAATAATTATGTAAATTCTCTGTTATTTCATTATTTTTACATGTTTTTATTGAAACAATTTTTCTTTTGTCATGAACCCCAGAATGGTTTTAAAACTTACATGTAATTAAGTGTCAGTATTTACATGTAGCCTTATTGGGTTCTGGGATGTTCATATTATATAAATAGCTATAAATGCCACTCAAGTCTTTTCTGGTTTAAACTGGCAACATGTGGGAATCAATCATGTGGCAATTTTATTACATTGACACAATGTGTATTTTTGAGTTCATTTTGACTAACAGGAATGCCCTTGCAAAGTCTTCAAGTCACCTGTAAATAGAAACAAAACAAACAAAAACTATTTATTTTGATGAAATTGCTATTTTCCAGCATGCAGACGCAATATATTAAAATTAAATGGCCTTTTTCAGTGTGTGAAAACACTGGCTGCTTTTATGTTGGGCCGAGTGGATCCAATAATTTTTTCCACTTGCTAGATAGCCAAATGACATTTATGGATTTTTATTTTTTGCTGTAGTTGTTTCGAAAGAAACAGGGGACTTTGGGTAAGCTTATAATGGTTTCACCTTGCCCAGTCTACCTGGGTCAGGCAAGGAAGAAATCAGTTTTCTTTCCACCCCTCCTTTCATTAATCATTACAGAAAAATGTCAGATTATTTTAATAATGTTTAAAAATGTTTTGTACCCTAAAGCTGAATTTTTGTAATCTGTCCATTTCCAAACAAGTTGCCAACAAAAACTAAGCTGGAGTTTGTTTAAATCAAATTTACAGCTACTACTTGGCTAATTCCCATATGAGTTAAAAAAAAAAAAAAAAAAAAAAAAACTTGGGCCTTGACAAAGTGCGAGCCAACAAGTCATGAGAGCCATTCCACTATATATAAATAGCACATTGGTTAGCCTAAAAAGCTCCCTGGTTAGCCTAAGCAGTACTCCAGTTAGCCTGAGTATAGTTAGCTGAGGTGGCTTGAGGTTAAGCTAATGGTTGGACTTCTGTATTTCTGGCTTGTATGGCACTTATGTGTCATGAAACATGCGAGCCATGCAAGCCATTCCAATTAGCCTGCATATAGATTCCGGTTGACCTACATAGTACTTCGGTTAGCCCTAAAAGCTTGCAGTTAGCTTTATATTGGAATTAGGGTTTTCTGGCTTGCTTAAGTTCAAGGCCTCATGAATTTTTACATTGCTACTTTAAAATGCTACTGAAGGTCATCCAACAACTGAAAATACAGGCCTTAAGAAAATGTCAAACGGATTTTTTAAAAAGTAGACAAATGTCTGGTCAAAACGCAGATCTTAATTGCCTCGGTAGAGAAGGAAGGGAATTGCTAGAATTGACTGTCACATAACTATGTGTAAAACTAAGAGATCAACAACTACCTGAACTTGTTATAATCCATAGTTTAACTCAACAGTAATCCATAATGTCATCAGTTCTGAATTCTGTAAATCCTGTCAAAACATTAGGCATTCTATTAGTCCCAAAAATTACCTGTAGACCACAAAATGCAAAAGGAACGGAAATCTATGTTTACCAATACAATAAAACATCATGGGAAGAACAAATTCTAAGTTAAGAAATTGTCTCATTTATTAAACATGCCCAAAGAGGCATTCCAAAACGTGAGTATCACTGTTTAATTGAAGTCTAGATTAGCAACCAGGTTGACTGCAAGTAGTCTCTAGTGTAACATTAATAAAAAAAAAAAAGAGATCACACTGAGCTGAAATGTTTCTTCCAATTTCAAGGGTATCACTATTGGTCAATATTTTGAGGAACATTTCTTCGCGTATAAATAATGAAAGGATGCAATTCTTATTAATTTGAAGTACAGTAGCTTAAAATTCAGATGACAAACATAAATAACAGTTACATGCCTCGACGAAATGACTGCCATTTAATACTATCTCCTCGTTTTCACTATCTATTTTTAAGACGAGCTCGGCTTTAATTCCAGTAAGTTGATAAACATGATAAACGTCGAAGACATAATTCAACCAGTCTAAAAAAAATATTGTACAATGAGAAACGCTTACCTCAGGTCCCTGTAAGTTGCTGTTACCCACGTTTTCGCACGTTTCTACTCATTCCATATTCTTCTTT
Source organism: Meandrina meandrites (assembly GCA_963693305.1). Classification (NCBI taxonomy): domain Eukaryota; kingdom Metazoa; phylum Cnidaria; class Anthozoa; order Scleractinia; family Meandrinidae; genus Meandrina; species Meandrina meandrites. The sequence goes on along the minus strand of OY855904.1, from coordinate 51,664,994 downwards.
ATCGGGCATACAAATGAAGGAGGTATACCCTACGTTTGGGGACTTGTTTTGATCGCGTCAAGAAGGAAAAACATCGACAAAACTGTCCTTTATAACTCAAAATCACTCCATTGGATTCCCCTTTCTTGTCGCAATGGTTGTCGCCATTTTGAAAATGCTCTTGTCGTGAGCCCGCAATACCGACCACGGGGAATCCGCTGGGGAGGCCCCAAGCAGGGGGGAGGGGGAGGGCAGCTACTTAACCTCTCCTCAGACCCCACTCCTTTCGTCTGAAAGAAATTAAATCCATCCTAGCCAAAAGCATTTGAAATGAGAAAAAACTGACAACGCCATCGTAAAGAGCATGCACTCCTACCTTTGGCAAAATTTTCTTTTATTCCTACCGCAAATGCTTGCTGAGTAGGAAGCCTACATTTCTCGAGTGTTCTCAAATGCCCGGAGTGTTTTATGACAGTATAAAACATGGCTTAGGCTTCTTTCTTTGCTTTATGATATAGATTTTAGACGCCGCGAGTGAAAAGTTAAATTAAAATACTTGTAAATGTACAACAAGAGCGACTGAACGAAGATGAAAGGCAGCAAATAGTTTACGGGAAGACCAGAAAACTGACACAATTTCATTCATTGTTCGACGTAAGTTTGTTACCTTTCAATCTTGATCTTGTCTTTTTGAACTTCAATAACCTTCACCGACTTTGAGTGCAATTTCGTCTCAGCATAATGTAGTAGTCTTGATGACAGCCGTGGAGCCGTAAACAAGTACAATATGTAAACACTTGCTTCGCTCGTCTTGCACAAGGCGTATAATTTCCAGAAAAGCTATTGCTTCGGATCTTCCCGTAAACCTTAATTGTTGTCACAATTTTCCAGCATGAATAGACGATTTAAGAGGAGATTGTCGAGGAAAATCTTCGAAAGAAAACTCTCTCGCTCGCTGTCGTTGCGTGTTTCATTCAACTCAAGGAGTGAACACCGAGCCAAAATTTTTCCCGCCTCCTCATAATATCACTTCGTTTACATCAAAATGAAATGTCCAGTGGATTTATACTTCAGTAAAAAGCAATTTAATAAAACAAATATTCCATTCGCCTTTGTTGGATACGAGTGGTTGTAGCCAACGAGGCGCGAAGCACTCGAAGAAAGCTGACGAAAAACAATAAAACATGATTTTTTTATGTTTTATACTCTGATAAAACATAGGTCTTTAGCCAATCAGAGCGCGCGCAGACTCCTATCTATATTATAAAATTATATATTGTTTTTATAATTATTATTATTATTATTATTATTATTATTATTATTGTTATTATTATTGTAAACTTATTCATTGTAGTGTTCTGTGATGACGCTGGTTATCTAATATGGCGAATTTAGACGGTTAGGGCTCATCTCCGGAATCAGGGGCTTGCAACAGGCATTTTTGTTTTCGAGACTGATTTGTACTTTTATGTTGTGGCACTAGCAGAGACTTTCGACGTCAACTATAGAAAGTGTTTTTCGTGTTTCTTTCTAACCAGATGACAGTTGACCATTATTTTTCATTCGGTTGGACCTCAGTCAAACGTCTCACGCATCTCTTTTTGTTTTCATTTGGATTGGGGAGAATTTCATTTCGGATTAAGAGCAATAAGAATATTTAAATAGTTTCAGATTGATTTTTGATTTCTTTAATAAAAAAATGCTCCCGAGCAGAATTGCAACAAAAGGCTAAGGAATCAACTTGAAGCCAAAGGGATAAAAAGCGAAGCCAAGCAGGATCCTCAACTGGCTGTACAATTCTACTCAAAGTCACCGTGGCCGAGAACTGGGCCCCATATTGTATACCTCTTTTTTTTTTTGAAGATGCAGTATGGGGGACTTGTATTTCTTACCTCAGAAGAATAACCGGAACTTGTAAAGCTATCGACTGGTCAATACTTTTTTGCCCGAGCAATAACGGAAAACAGGTGCAATTTCCATATGTTAAACCGCTTTAACATGTTAATCAGTGGCTTAATCATTGGATTTATTTGACCACCAGTCTTGAAAATCGAAGCGTTAAATAAGTGGACAGCGTCCACAAACAAGACTTTGGAAATTCTAAGTTGAACCAGTATGTAAAAGGGCTTGTTGACGCAACTTTGTCGATCAAACATTGGTTTCAGAGGAAGAGAGCGATCCGAAAAAAAAATATCGATCAGCAATCCGTATTAAAATACGCTTTTTAAACGGAAACGGATTCGTGTGGACGGGCGAAAAAGATTAGAAAACAATACTCGGACGTGATTTTTTTAAAAGATGACGGGTAAAACAATATTCCGATCGATTTTCAGATAAAACGGGTACATGGATCATGGATAAGGACGGGGACTTAAGGAAGGAAACGAGAAAAATATTGCAGAGAACGGAATTGTAAATACCACTTGTTTTCGAGATATCAGTGAATTTTATTTTTTAGTGCAAACAGTTTGTACCTATTCTGATCATTTGATAGTCGTATTGTTAAGATGCTTCGTGAAATTCTGTGAAACCAACGTTGTCGCAAACTGATTATTAGATCCTAAAGGTTTTCTTTTTGCCATCTTGAACAGATCAGTTGAGTTTATTAATAAGTGTCGAATATGCATACCGTATTTTCTCAATTAAACGCCCCCGGCGTTTATTTCAAAATTGGTCTTGTGGACCCGGCGTTAATTTGAAGCCGACGTTTAAACGGGGCCCGGCGTTTATTTACGAAATGCAATTTTCTGAGTCTTTGAGGATGAAATTGTTACCAAAAGATAAATGAAGATAAATGAGAAGATAAATGTCGGACACATCTCAATCGAGCTGTCTTCCAGTCTTTGCTTTTTTGTTAAACATGAAAGCTAAAGTGATACAGGAATCCTACTGAGCTAGCAACTTGGGACAAGGAGGCCTTGGAGTCCCTACACTGTATTGCCTGCATGTATTTAATTGTCAAACTTACATGCTCGGAGTAGCAACGTAACAAACAGATATTCGTGCTTCATATACTAATAAGAAGGACTTTTGTTCTAACTATGACTTTTTCGCTTTAATGTATACCTTGCAGTTAGAACACAAGAACATTAACCTGGACTGAATGTGACCTGTGGCCCGCGAGCAGAAACATACATAAAAAAGGCTTTCTTTGCTATTACAGTTTTAATACAAAGGATAAAGAACATTTCCGAGGTAAGGTTTATTTGTTTAATTTTTTATGCCTTAGTCGAAGAAGAAAATGTTTTCGCTGTAGTCATTAAATTAAATGTTTGCTTGATTTTCACTAAGCAATATTTTTCTTAGGGTATCTTTAGCTGCGAAAGAAGGAGAAAAAGCAGGCTAAAGAGACTCAATGTTCAGCACGAAGGAATTCCTAAAGACAAGGTAGGTGAAAACTTTGTCAAACCTCTTTTAGATTTGCTTTTTAATCCTTATTGTTAATAAAGGCCCTGGATTGTCGCATGTGAAAAAATATTTCAATTTCTGGAGATTGTTCTTCGCAACTCTCATCACTAAACGCAAAATATTTCACTGGTGTCCAACTCTGTTTAAACCTCGAAGAATGCTGATTGGGGATATGTGCTGTTCTGCAATGTTTTCACTGAGTTTTCATCGATTTAGATCATCTCACCTTCGATGCATTCTTTCTGTCTACAAAAAGGAAAAGATGGCTGTTGTTTGCTTTGGTAGGTCCAACAGATTAGTTCTGAACAAAAGCGTATGCCATTCACTTTCCACAACGGCAACAATTTCCGAATTTCATCGATGAAATACATATAATTTAAAAGAGACCATCTTAAAGAGCATCAAGTTGAGAACTGAAATATGCCAGTACTCACCAAAGCAAAATGGTATCGGATACTTATCCAGATTTATGAACTCAGATACTACGCGCACTCTGATTGGTCAAAAAGGTCAAAAACCTATGTTCTATTGTCTTTGTAAACTCCCGCTTCAGCCGCTTCCCGACAAGGTAGCACCAAGGTTAGTATATTTGGTCTATCTGATGATTAAGAGTGACTTGCTCTTAATACCACGGATGGGTATGCAAGATGGAAAAATCGAAATCCCCCAAACTTTGTCACAATAAAACCCTTCGGAAACTATTTTAGAAAATATAACATTCAGTTCGTTTGGATTTATATTTTCCAAATAGATCGATTTTCTAGTTTTCACCCTTTAATAAGGCCTCAGACTACCGCAAAATGTGCTTCGTATCTTCGGCCCGTGCATAAAAAATAAAACAAATGCCACATTTTCTTCGATTACTCGCAATCAAATGACCCTTTCCGTACATTTTACCGTTATTAGAATTTCAAAAGGTTCCAATTTGAATTTTATAAAATTTTTCGAAATTAACCTCCAAATTAGTATTTTCAGAACTACAAATTTTGGCTGACTTCAACGGCAAAATTCCCAACCTGGTACATAGCTTTAGCTGTGCAAATAGTATTCCAAAGAAACAGCAATCCTTCCTCTATCGTTCTGTGAAATAAAATTATGGGGCAATTCAAACTGCAAGTTTTGACAACCGAAAACATTTACCGTTCTTGTTTGAAATTTACGACCTTTGAACTTACCGTTGTACTGATAAGCCAAGAAATAACTTCGACACCAGTGATAATATTGCCCCAGAAGCAACCACTTCCCAGAGATAAATAAATCACAGTGATTTCTGATTTCTCTGTGCCAAATTTTCCAGAAGAATAGTGTTTTTATAGTGCGAAAAATGAGCTTATTTTTTGACAACAGCACTTGGCGTTCGCGTGCGTATTTGTTTACTTTCACAATACAACTGAACATGAAACGTTTTTAATTATCTTAAAGGCGACTTATATGACTTTTCGCAACCTTATAAATGCCCAAATTTTTTTAAGAAACTAAACGTGATTGCATAAATATCACAATAGTTAACCTACCTAATATCTCTTGATATGAGCTGAACAACACTGACCACACAGAGCAACATTCCCACAAAAGAACAAGATTGCGTTACATCAATAAGGTAACTAGGTTCCAAGCTACTCCGCGAAGATCGTAAGATATATATATATATATATTTTTTGCGATATTCACTTTTTCTTCGAGAGCGGAGTTGCTGTGATTCAGAGAGCCAAAGGTTTCTCAAATAAGGTATTAACATCTCAGCTCTAGACGAAGCCTAGCTAACTTAGCAGCTTCCACTACATTGGATTATTTCGCCAGATTAACTTGTCTTTTACTGCTAACAAGAAGGCTTCAAGTTTCAGGGGCGGATCCAGGATTTTTCTTAGGTGGGGTGCACCACATAGTTTTTTTTGCAGAATACCAGTTGCATTAGAAAGCCGCAGGTCATCTCGGGGGGGGGGGGGGGGGGGGGGGTGCGAACCCCCTGCACCCTCCCCCTAGATCCGCCGCTGAGTTGAATGAATTTGTCTGAAATACTTTGTCAGCCTTCGAAAACGCGAAAGCGAGGCTTTTCAACAACGTTAAAAAAACTTCTTAAGCCTCTTAAAGAAACTGTGTAGAACCATGCTACAAAATCTTGGAATAATATACTTCGAACCACTTCCTGAAGTTATTTTTTTTTTAGTTATACTGTAATGATAATGATGATTATAATTATAATCGTAATAATAATGATGGCCGCCAGTTATTTACACAGTTCAGGCACTATGGCGACAATCGCATGTCTCGAGAAGCTCTCCAAGTAAGGACAAGTACGGCACTTTCCGTGTTTGATTGATGTTCCTCACCTCAATGTCGAAATATTCGCAAATGGAACGCAGCATGGATACACTCAGCTTTCGCAATTTACCTGATCCATACATATCACAAAGATTGAAAGTGTCAAAAACAATTGGGTGTCTCAGTGCCACCTCCTCTAAGACAGCTGTGCGAACATTTTCGTGTGCGGCTTCATCTTCAGCTGCCATAACAGGCCCGTAGTGTGGGGGGGCTCGAGGGGTTCGAACGAACCCCCTAACATTTTTAAAGTCGGCATTTTTGGGGGTTAAAAAGATAAACAAAATTTTACACAAAACAATCAAAAGACTGTGACCGGTCGATTACACGGACGACTACCTTCCTTGCCAGGATTATCGGAGGAAGCCGCAACATTTTGGCACTATAATGAATAAAGTTCTAATCTTTTGGATTGGTTAATTGATGTCAGATAATTCATAATTCTTTCAAGTTTTTGTCCACTCATCTACCCTCCATGTAATTTTAATATTTGTGTTTTGAAAACTAAATGTACACATTCATTTCCGAACATTTCAGACTTTTTTTGGAATGAAAATTACTTTCCGAAGAGCTAATATTGAAGGAAAATGCATCCCAACTCAGAAATGATGTCAAAATGCAGGAAATGGCACTTGAGAGAACCTAAATTTGCAAACTTTCTGGCTGGCATGCCCACAGACCCCCTAGAGGCTCGCGCCTTTGGCGCTCGTGTTAGCGCCTCTGGCGCTAAAAAAAATTCCAAAAAATTAAAAGAACCCCCCTGAACAGAATCCACCCTACGGGCCTGCATAACGTGTTCAATGACGTCTTCCTCTTGATCAGATTGTTCATCGTCTGAATGTGCGTTCCGCAGTTTGGAGGCTTTTCTTGAAAAATATGATTGAATTTGGCTAGTATAGGAATATATGAATCCATTGTTATTATGCAGTTCAGCGAACAAGAAAGCTTAGATGTGCTATTAAATATTTCTTTCCTCTGAATTTCTCTCCAACAAGTTATTTACTGGAAAAGAATACCTTAGTACCAATGAAACTAGCTGTCTGCAGCAACCTAGCTACATGCTGAACGCTCCTGAATGTATGTTTGTGCATTTCTCCGAGAACTCTATTGTAAATCTGAAAAAAAAAAATACTATTAAAGGTTTTCTGACAATGACATGAAACAGGGCACAGTTCTAAGTGTCCCTCAAAAAATTTCACAGAATACGGCTCAATTTCTTTTTTCTTACAAAGTGTTGATTTGGACGTCACTCAACTCTGTTTACTTACGGGAGCCTACAGGCAGAAGGATTTGCGCTTGAAGATAGAGTCTTCTTGGCTGAGCCAGGTTTATCCCACGATCTCCCTTCTGGTTCTTTTGATGTTGTATCCACTGGCCTGGACAGGAACAGTTCCTCTTGTTACTGCGCCACCTTATTCCCCATAGGTCCCGGTGCCGAGGGCATATTTCTCTCTTCAAATGTGCTTCATTTACTTTAAAACACCCTTGAAAACAAATGTTTATACGTTCGTGGAACGCGTAGTTTAAGGGGTCCAAAAACCATGCGGCGCAATCACAGTCCAAAAGGCACCATCTTGTGATTATTAAACTAAACTTTCAAAATCTTTCAAGATCACTTGCGCACCATCGTTTTTAGTCAGCTAATAGGTAATACTGGAAGGACAATCGGATTCGCGGATTTATTATAAAGCACACTGAGCGTGTACTAATTTTGGAATACTAGTTTTTTTTGTTCCGGCGATCTCTGTCATTCCCAAACTTTTTTTGGCATTTTCCTCTTGATGGTCTCACTTAACAACTCTCTACGTCTTCTCTCTCGGGTTCTCTTGACTATCTCAACCCACCCCTCTTTGACTTCTCCTTGTGATTTCTCATCAGAGCTAAACTGCAAGCAGTCTGCATTAGGATCCTGATTTCTCGAGGCTTCGTTTTTTCGAAACTCACAGTTTCTCCAGCCAATTTTTCGTATAGTGTTCATTTAGTTAAACATTTAAGAATAAAACAAATAAAAACGCACAGCGTTTCGATATTGTCAAGCGAAGGAATAAAAAGTAGCTAAGTTAATCAATTCTAGTGCAGTGACAAATAGTCCCATGCGCACAAAAACGAGTAATGAGGTAGTTTTCAGTATAAATTTCTGAATTATTTAGGTGATTTAACGCTTGACCTTCTCTGTTTTTTAAACATTTTCCCTTGCACTATTTTTTTGTCCCCCCCCCCCCCCCCCATCAATCACTCTTTTAATGGTCCGTCGCTAATGTACATAACTTGGGGCCATTATAGCGGGAAAATTTGTGTATAGCCGGGAAACGATACCGAAAACATTATGCTAGATCATGTTTTTGCTTACCAAGAAATCTTCAGCACTACGTTCCATCTCAGGTTGTTTACATAGAACTGTTGGGATGGAGCGCTTCAGCTGTTACAGAACCTGCATGCAGTACTTTTCAACATTGTGTTTTTCTTTTCTGTTATTTTTTATCAAAAAAGTTTTAGCAAGCTTACACACCTACCTGCTCTAGCCAACATTAGCTTCACCTGGTTCAAAGAGGAATCCCTCACATTAATAGCCTTCAGATGTCCCCGAATATCTTTATCACATTCTTCAAACAAAACACATTGAACATTTGCAGGATTGGAAACACTAGGACCGCATGTACCACCGACAATTTGCGAATAACTACAGGTGGCCATTTCTCATTAGTATACACATACAGGTATGATAGTATTATCGTTTTAAAAGCGAAAACCGTGGAGACATCAAACTTTATGATCGGACGTGTCAGTGTAATATGATACTTGCACAGACGGCAACCGGTCGGTAACTTGTCACGCGTCATGTCATCACTCTTGCTGTGCTGCAGACCAAAGCAGTCATGTGGCCGGTAAGTCAAAAGCAATGTATTTAAAATCTAGGAGGAAAACCTTTCTTTTGTAAAGAATCATCTTATTTCAATGAAAATGTTTAGCACTTTGCAGAATACGAAATAGAACAAAGTACACTTGAAGTAGAATTTTCAACTCGTTACAATTGAAGTAAACAAACACGCACGAACGTGTCAAAAGTTTTGAAGCTCAATTTCGGTGTAAAAGTAATATTCCTTTAATGAATTGTCATTAGACAATCCAGAAAACCTACCGTTTATTCAACTAAGTTGAATGTTTGGTCGAATTTAGGTCAAAGTTGCAGCTGAGGTCCAACTTATGTTTGGAATTTATCAGTACAACTGTAAGTTCAAAGGTCGTAAATTTCAAACAAGTACGGTTAATGTTTTCGGTTGTCAAAACTCGCAGTTTGAATTGCCCCAAAATTTTATTTCACAGAACGATAGAGGAAGGATTGCTGTGAACAGTCTTATCTCACTACACTCTCCCCGACAACAATGATCCAGTCAACCTACGACTGGCACCCCGATACCGACCCCACTTGAGTTCCCCTGTCGAACGGTCCAACTGATTGACTCTGGAGAAAACGATGAAAAGACGAACAGTTTTCCTTCAAACTCGGAGTTATGCTACCAATCCCAGGTCAAATAAGGTCGAAATTTCATAGGGGAAAGATAAGACGGCAACCAGCCGTCTCTTAGATATGCGAAAAGACGAAACTAAACGTTGATGGGGGAACCCATGGGGCCAGCAAGGGGTGACAGTCATGACCCAGCACAACCGGGGGAGTTCGTTTAGATACTCGTTTTCGCAACTGTCACTCCAAGCAACCCCTGAACCAAAGAAAACGCTTCCAAATCTCAACTTTTAAAAGGCATAATTAGAGAAGTAAAAGAAATACACGAAATGAAATATGCAAAATCCATTTATTAAGTTAGCCATGGTACAAGAGAATTATCGTCATTATCACTGTAGTCATGATTGTAATTTTAGGGGAATTTGACCAAGAGAAAAACCGCTATAAGGCTAACAGAAGCACTACTCACGTATAAACCCGAAGGCTCTCGCATGGCTTTGCAATGGCCAAGGCGATTACAACAATAACAATGAGTCTCCCTATAAACGGATGACACAGCTTGTTC